>CAUYQV010171144.1:0-23388 GCA_963574575.1 Galagoides demidoff | reverse complement strand
GCCCACTGGCAGTTCTCTAACTTACTAACCTGCCAATTCAAGAAGGATTTTTGCTGAGTGCTGCAGGAGTCCGTGACAAAGTGCTCTAAGCCCACAGTCACCTCCATTAACTCTATGCCCACAAAAGGCATCTGGTGTACTGTGGGTAGGCCCCCTGGTATTTTTTTATTTTTGGCCTGGGCTGGGTTTGAACCCGCCACCTCCAGTATATGGGGCTGGTGCCCTACTCATTTGAGCCACAGGCACTGCCCTGGTCTTTTTTTTTTTTTTTAGTGACAGAGTCTCACTTTGTCACCCTCAGTAGAGTGCTGTGTCATCACTGCTCACAGTAGCCTCCAGCTCTTGGGCTTAGGCAATTTGCCTCAGCCTCCCAAGTAGCTGGGACTACAGGCGCCTGCCACAATGCCCAGCTATTTTTTGTTGCAGTTTGGCCGGGGCTGTGTTCGAACCCACCACCCTTGGTATATGGGGCCAGCACCCTACCCACTGAGCCACAGGCGCTGCCTAGGCCTCCTGGTCTTCAAGGCTCAGCAGATCTGGTCACACTGTCTTTACTTGGTAATTCATTCATACCAAGACTTTTACCAAGCACTGGTTTCGGTGTCACCAAGAGGGTGCAAGACCCAGAGGGGCGTTTGGACCAGATCAGCGGTTCTCAGTAGGGACAATACCCTTTGTGGTGAGTTTTGGAAATCTGGGGGCTGTTCTGATTGTTATGAAGGGTCTCACACCTGCACGGCTTCCTGACGGCTCAGACGTGCTGCTGTTAGGAGACCTGAGCTCAGAACCTGCCCAAAACAGAGTTATCTGAGTGTAGGGCTGACGTTCAAATTCACACACACACACACACCAGTATTTCTTTATGGCTTTGACGTCCATACGACCTTTCTGAGGATAGTCCTCCTGTACTTACTGAGGGAAGGCAGGATTTTGTTTTATTCAGCACTTTACGGAGAATTGTTCACTCTTGTAGAAGATGGCACTGCTGAGGGGTGTGCACCTGTGTCTGAGCCGTCCACAGTCTGACGTTTTTAACTGTTGAATTCGCAGTGATTCTACATAAAGCATGTTGAAGGGTAATTTTTGAAGGGCTTGTTTTCATGACTTTTTCAACCATAAAATAAACCTGACAGAGATTTGCATTTAAGTGGCTAATTAATAAGGAAACCAGTTATTCGAAGTGACAGTGTGTGTCCCTCAGAGGTAAGGGATGCCGAGGTGAATTAACAGATAAATAGGTGTGAACTGGTCACTAGTCACAGAGCAAGAATCAGATGCCCCCACTGACACTTTGCTGTGGGCAGGAGTCGTGGGGCATAGCTGTAGGGGACAGCATACAGAGTCATTCATTAATCATTAACTCAGAGGCACGGACTGAGAGACGGGGCTGACACTGCCTGGGAGCTGAGCAGGACACTTGGGGACCGACTTTCTGCCCACTTCGGTGCTGGCTCAGCTGCCCCGACTTGGCCATCTGATGTAGTGGTGCTGGGTGACATCACACCTCGACACTTAAGAGTGAACGCAGTTTTCAAATTACACATTATTTTCCTTTTGTTTCTCCTTTATCTTAGAGCAGAATTTTAAATTATTTAAAAATTGTGTGTACAAGTAGAGCATATTATCTATGGAGTGAAGTGTTTGGAAGTGTTTGTCATGACGTGAGGGCCCTCGGTGTGGTGGAGCTGAGGCCCCCTGGACGGAGTCCTTGTCTGGTGCCCTCCCCGGCTGTCCTCCTTCCCCTTTGTCTGGAGTGGTGATGGGAACCAGGGGCTCGTGAAGCCATCGGTGTGACCCTGGGCTGCCCCACTTCCCAGCACTATGACCTTGGGGAGGTTTCTTACACATCTCGCCTCATTTCCGTATCTGTAAAATGGTGTAATAATGAGATCATGGTGCCTGTGAGGGGCAGCGTCCCCTGTGTGTACCTCAGTGCAATAATGAGCTCATGTGCCTGTGAGGGGGCAGCGTCCACTGTGTGTCCCTCTTGTGTTCACTTACTCTCCCTGGACAAGCCCTCTCCAGGTGTGAGCATGGTGGCCCTGCCCCCTGGGCCCCTGGACTCAGCCACGCACTATAGCAGACAGGCTGGGACTGGGAGGTGAGGTCAGACTGTGTCGTCTCTACAGCTTTTAAAAACCTGTATGGCGGCTCGGCGCCTGTGGCTCAATCGGCTAAGGCTCCAGCCACATACACCTAAGGTGGCAGGTTCGAATCCCCAGCCCAGGACCGCCAAACAACAATGATGGCTGCAACCAAAAAATGGCCGGGGCTGTGGCAGGCGCCTGTGGTCCCAGCTACTTGGGAGGCAGAGGCAGGAGACTCGCTTGAGCCCAGGAGTTGAAGGTTGCTATGAGCTGTGATGCCCTGGCACTCTACCCAGGGGGATAGCTTGAGGCTCCGTCTCAAAAAAAAAAAAAAAAAAAAAACCTGTATGGCGTTATCATTGTTATTCAGTCAATGAATAAATAACTTATTCTTTTTTTTTTTTTTGCAGTTTTTGGCCGGGGCTGGGTTTGAACCCACCACCTCACTCCTTTGAGCCACAGGTGCTGCCCTAAATAACCTATTCTTTAAACTTACCCCCAAATTTACCAGTTTCCTCCCCTCCGTTCCTCCTCGCCCCCTGAGCCTTTTGCAGGGAATCACTTTCCTTTAGCCTGAAGTAAATGAATCTTTAGATTTTCTCTCAGTGTAGGTTTGCTGCTGGCAAATTGTTTTGTATGTTTGCCTCAAAATGTCTTTGGTTTGAATTCAGTACTGGAGTGTTTTTTCTGGATATAGAATTATAGTCTGATAACTTCCAGTCACTCTCCTTTGGTGTTTTGAAAATATCTTTCATTGGTCTCTGGTGTCTGTGGTTACTCCCGGAAGTGAGCTGCTGGGGCTGCACTTTGAAGTTCTCTCTTTTGCTTTTGCTTTAGTCTCCCTGTCTCACTGTGAGATGACCAGTGGTGGAGGGCTCTTTATTCATCCAACTTGGGATTGGTGGGCTTTTGGAGTTTGTGCGGTGGGATGACTGGTGGTGGATGGCTCTTTATTCATCCAACTTGGGGTTGGTGGGCTTCTGGAGTTTGTGAGGTGGGCTGTCTCACCTGTTCTGTAATGCACACAGCTCTTTGGATGCTGCCTCTGCACCCAGTCTGGGTGTCCTGAGTTTCAGGGGTTAGTGTGACGTGTATTTTGGGCCTGCCTGTATCTATCAGGTTTTCTGTTTTCATTTTTCTCTGTCTGCACTTTCTGGATTGCTTCTTTGAATCAATTTTCTGTTTACTAAGTCTTCAGCTTCAGTTCTTAACTTTGTGTTTTTTCTGCTCCAGACCTAATTAGTCATTTTTCAATCTACTGTGACACTTTTTATAGTTTATCATTCATGCCCAGATTGTCAAGTTTGGTTTTTACTTATTTGAAAGCAGTAAACATCGTTGTTTTATCATCTGTTAGTTCTCGGTGCTTTGTGGATCTGTTTCGTTACAGGCTGAATCTTCTGCTTCTCACTTACGGTATTGTACTTCCTTGCATTCGTGATTTTTATTGTCCATGGGCAGAACATTATAACTGATTCTCTTCATCCCCATCCCAGGCTGGAGGTTCCCTGGACCACCTCTAGACAGAAGCCGGAGGACTGGCTTGCCTCTGGTTTCTGCTTTTTCTGAAGGTGGAACATTTAGCCTCCAGTGGAAAGTGATAAACCAAAGCCTCCACCTTTTTCTGGTCTCCCTGGTCCCCCAAGGCTGCTGAAAGAATAGCTGGGGTTTACATCCTTCCATACCAAGGCTTCTTGGAGGGAAGGCAGTTCTGTGTGCTGGGCTCACACCCCACCCCCTCCCCATTGCCTTTTCTACATCTGGCCTGGTCAGTCCTAACTCTGTGGTGGTTTTAGGGAGGTGGTTCTTACAGTAACTCCATGTGTGGACCCTCCTGCTTACTTGTTTTCCTGCTGGTGTGTGGCCACTGCACACATATTTTCAGACTCAGACTTTGTCACCGCCCACCCTCTGCTCCCAGATCCCAGCAGCGATGGCATCTGTCCCTCCTCCTTGTGGAATGTTCTTTTCCTCTCCCCCCCACCCATGGCTGCTGTGCCCTATCTCCCTAGCACCTTCTGGGGCCCGGCCTAACCCTCCATTCTCCCCTCCTCCACAGCTTCTGCCTCTCCCCAGGCTCCTGCAGCCCCTGTGGTGCCCTTCATCCAACTCAGCCTCCTATCCCCTGAGATGGCCTCACCTGGGACACCCCCCACACCCCCATCCCAGAGGCTTTTGCTCACTCAGCCCTGGTGCCTGGTCCCAGGGCCTGGCTCCAGTGACCCCACACACACACACACCCTATTCCAGCCTGAGCTCTGTGAACATCTGACCAGTGGGTCTTGCCTCCTCGGCCACACCAAGAACCTCTGGGACATCATCTTGTTCCTGCTTCCCCCCAGCCCTCTGGGCCAGGGTGGGCACATGCTGGCAAATCCTGGCCCACTGCCTGGCTCCACAGCCAAAAATAGTTCTCATCCTCTTAAGTGGCTAGGGAAAATGCCAGAAGAATAATATCACATGACATATAAAACTTATATGAAGTTAAAATATCAATGCCCCAAAATAAAATGTACAGGCGCACAGCCATGACAGCGTTTACCTCCCCTCTGGGGCTGCTTCTGCACCATAGCAGGGTTGTGTGGTTGTGTCAGAGGTGGCGTGGGTGCAGGGCTGGGACACCAACCCTGTGGAGGCAGCACCCGCCTGAGGAACACACCCTGCCAGAGGAGCAGGCACCCAACTCACTGGCTCACAGGCACCCGACTTATGTTTCTGAGCAGCACATCAGAGGCCTGAGGTTCTGGCCTCGTCCTATAGACCTACATCAACGCCCTTCTGCCCACCCTCTGGTGGCACCCTGGCCAGTCCTCATACCATGGGTTCCAGGTGCTGGCAGCACTCAGGGAAGGAGGGGGGGAGAGAAGCCCACCTGAGAAGGACCACTTGTGTCCCCCCAGGACAGGTCCTTCACACCTGAAATCATGATGATCCTACCTGCTGGCTAGACAGTGGGGTGTCATGAGCAGGGCTGGGGGACTGATGTGTCTGTCATAGGTCAATGCTCTCATCCTGGCTTTGCAGACAGGTTCATCTGTTGGCCCCAGTGCACTGGTCAGAAAGTCATAGAGCCAGGTTAAGGTCGGGTTCCCCTGGACCCCGATGCCGGGCTCTGGCCATGGTGATACCTCTCAGCCTGTCTTCTGACCATCACCCTCTTTGGGAGGGTGGAGGCTAATCACATCCTTTTTTTTTGAGACAGAGTCTCACTATATCGACCTCAGTAGAGTGCTGTAGCGTCACAGCTCACAACATCCTCAAACTCCTAGACTTAAGCGATTCTCTTGCCTCAGCCTCCCAAGTAGCTGGGACTACAGGTGCCCACCACAACACCTGGCTATTTTTTTGTTGCAGTTGTTTAGTTGGCCTAGGCCGGGTTTGAACCTGCCACCCTCGGTATATGTGGCTGGCGCCCTAACCACTGTACTATGGGCGCTGAGCCAGCTAATCACATACAGGTGAGGCACCTGTGGTCTAGAGGGGAGAAGAGGTTTCCTTTGAGGTCTCACAACTTTTTGGTTTAATTCAGTGTAACGCTAAGATGACAGGCACAGCTGGCCGAGCCTCAGAAGAGGGTTTGAGCCACAGGCACACAGTTTAGGGAACCAAAAACTTCAACTAACTGGTTTGTTTCTGTGTTTCTTGGGAATTGTAGGGGAGACACAGAAATACTTAGAGCATAAGAATGCTCCGAGCAAGTCACACGATGACCCTTGCAGGCCCCTCCTACCTGAATTCTTCATGGCCCAAGTTTACAGCAGCCTTCCCGTCCCACAGACCCCTGCCCTCCCCAGATCCCCTCCTTTCTTCCCAATTCCCATCACAAGAGCCAGTTGGGAGGGGGACAGGCAGCCCCCACCCTCAGGTTGAGGAACAAGGGGTGAGTGGCCTCAGTGCAGTCCTAAACTAGAGCTGGGAGAGCCAGTGTGGACCCTCAAGGAGGAACTGGGGCCAGAACCCCTGGAGGGGGAAAGAGCCAGGTGTGGGGTGAGCAAGGACCTGGGCCTCCAGGACATTGTACATGTAACAGTGAAAACTGGTTCTGAATTTAAAGCCCGGGGCATTGTAGTGCCAAGGGCCAGGTCACATCTGGCTACATGGCTGAGACCTGCTCTGCTGCCTGCTTCCAGCTATGCCCTTGGAGAACGAACCCCTGTGTGCCCCCGCACCCTGGCATGTGGGGGCCCTAGTGTTTGCTGCCTAAGCATAAGTGGTGTTTGGTGCTGTTGGGACCCGGACTGGCTCCGGGCAAGGCTCAGGGCTCCTGGGCGGGTCTCTGGGGCCCATGGCCCGATTTAAGACCTGCCCCTGTGTGGATAGCACAGGGCCTGAAGCTGGCCCCATTGGTGACTGGTGAGTCTTAGCTGGTCACACGTGTGCCCCCCCTCCCTGCAGTGCTGCCAGACCCTCGTCTCCCACCACGTGGACCCCTCCCTGCAGGATGACGATGGCTACACGGCGGCAGACCTGGCAGAGTATCATGGACACCAGGACTGTGCCCGCTACCTGAAGGAGCTGGCCAGGCCGGTAAGGCGGGGGTCCCCATCTGTCCTGGAGGTGTAGGGGGTGTACTACAAACCTGCAGCCCAGTCAGCTGCAAAACTCATGGGGTACCCCTCCTACACTGTGTCATGGCCAGGGGCAAGGGCCTGGGCAGGGCTGAGCCAACACCACAAGCCTCAGGTGGGCACAACACTAGGGGTGGTAGGAAGCAGGCCAGGGCCATAACAAGGACCATGACAGGGACTGTGACAGGAACAGGAGCTGGGACAGGTGCAGTGAAAAAGGCTGTGACAGAGGCCGGGCCAGGACCAGGGTAGAGCTAGTGGCTAGAACTTGGCCAAGGTACACATTGGTCTTGGGCAGCAGAAACTGTGCCTGTGATGTGGGAGCCTCCACAGCCAGGGCTCCTCGTGGGTGGAACCCATATGTCAGACTGGAGATGCCCTGGGTTGGGAGCAGGGCTTAAGTCCTCACAGGAGTGACTCAAGGCCGGCAGCCCTGCACCCCCACAGCTGCCCAGAAGGCAGCAGGTCCAGCTCCGACTCACCCCTCCGCACCTGCCACCTTGAAGCCCAATTTCCCACCCGTGAGGACGGGCATCATGCCTGTCTTGATGTTCCCCAGCCCCTAGCACATGATAAGGCTCAGCAAATGTTTGCTGAATGAACAGAGGGACGGATGGCCAGATGGCCAGATAGGCAGACAGATGGAAGCTGGAGGACAGGGGATAGGAGGGAGGGCGAGGGTAGGGGAAGGAGGGTGGGGGCAGAGGAGGGAATGGGTGGGGGAGGGTGAAGCCGGGCATGTCCCTGAGTGCTCCCATGTCCGTCCCCTCCTACTTCAGGCCCAGCGCAATTTCTGTGACAAGTCTGTTGCAACCTAACCCAGTTTAGGCCACACTTTGCTTTAGTGGTCATGGCTGCCGGCAGATGACCTGGGACTACCCAGACCCCATTTCTGGGTGAGGGCACAGAGCCCAGAAGGTGATGCCCCCACCAGGTCTCACTGAAGGGCTGCTATGCCTCTTCTTTCCTGGGGTGCCCCTCAGGGTGTCCAGGGGCAACTGAGGCAAAGCCGTAGAACTCCCTGGCCCTGAGGCCTGCTAGACGGTCTTCTCGCTGCCACGGACTGAAACCCACACCTGGCCCCGGCGATGCAGGGGCAGCTCGGGTGGACCCAGGAGCTCAACTACACCCTGGTTTTGTCCTGGTGTAACAGTTTCAGGAACTAGAATTCAGTTACTGCTTGAAGTCATCTATTTACTAAATTATTTACTTACTAAATGTTCGATGGGTTATTGTTTAGTAAAAGGTTGTCCTCCTGGCTTGGGCTTGGGGAGATGTTGGAACTCGGTGGGTTTCTGCCATAGCAGATGGAGCCTGGCTCATCCAGGCTCCCGAGCAGTCACTGGGGTCAGCCGTGGCCTTCATGGGTCCTTCTGGGCCCCACCGCCCTGGATGGTAGCTGAGATCAGGGATAGGTAGGATACCCGTGAGTGCCTGCTACAAGGTCCTGCCTGGATTCCGTGGGGTTCCTGTCCCTGTCTCCACCCCAGCCATGCTTTGGGTGTCCCCCGGCCTGAGCTTTCTGTCCAGGCAGGGTCCCTGGCTTCTACCCCCAGACCCAGTATGGGATAGAACAGGTCATGTCAGGCTAAGCTACCTCCTTCCCTCCTCTGGCCCCTTCCTGCATCCCACCCCCACCCCGTCAGCTCACAAACCCAAACCCTTGGCCTCTTAGGCCCCTTGGTTTGCAGCTTTCAGAGCCCGTTTAGGAGCTCAGGGTCCACACCACACATGCCTCTCCATCTCCTCCCTGGGGAGCCCAGGGATAGCAGGGGTGTTAGTCTCTTGCCACTACTGAAGCTGTCCCCCCTCCAGGCCACCCGCCTCACGTTCCAGGCCCCCCCTTCTCTGCAGGGGGTAGGCTGTCAGCTGCCGGCCGGCAGGGCGGAGGAGGCTGCGTGCCTGATGCAATATTGATGGGAACGCAATACACAGAGGTCCCCTGCTCTGGCCTCTTCCTACGCTGGCCCCGGAGGAGGTGATGAAATCCATTATTTTCTCCTTGACATCACATCCTGTATCTGCTCCCTGGGGATCTGTGGGTCCCGAGAGAGGCAGCTTGGGGAACAAGGCTGGAAAGTCAGTGCTGAGGCCTACCCTGTGGGTGGCACCTCCCTCAGTGTCACATTTGGGTTGGGTCTGTGGGACCTGACTGTACCCACTCCCCAGGCAAGGCCCTGCCCCTCCCTGGGCCTCGGGCACCCCTCTGCACAATTAGGGACTGGATCTCAAAGACCTGGGTGGGGAGGGGCAGGATGGGCCATGGAGGCAGCCCCATGCCCTGCTAGCCTGGAAGCAGCAGCAGGAAGGACAGCTCCAGATGGTGAGCGTGGCCCTCTATGGACAGAGGCTGAGGCTCCAGCTCTCCTGTGGTGCCCAGGGCTCCTGCTCACACCCTGCCCCAGGCTGGGGCTGCTGCCCTGGGCATGTGGCACTGGGAGGTGCTGAGTATCTCTGAGCCCCAGTTTCCTCACCCATGAGACTGGAGTGAGGAACCTTGCTTTGAGGGAGATGTTCCTCTCCCTGTCCCTGTGGGCTCCTGCCTGTGCTGGGTCCTTGGGACAGGCTGGTTTCCCTCCTCCAGAGCCAGAGAGGCCATTGACCAGTGGTTCTCAACCTTCCTAATGCTGCGACCCTTTAATACAGTTCCTGTGGGTCTTGACCCCCAGACTGAGAACCGCTGCCCAAGACCCTTTCATTTTACAAATGGGGAAGCCGAGGCCCAGCAAAGACTGGGGACTCCTTGGGCAGCCTTCTCCCTCGGGTAGGAGTGGGGCTCGGCCAATAACTGAATCTCAGCTGTGGCGGTTGGTGTCCAGCAGGCATCTGTGGGTCATGATTTTCTTGGCCCGGGTGGCATTACAGGCCTGTAACCCGGCTCGCTGCTGCAACCCCAGATGCATAATGCATGGCAGACACAGTAACACTCAGATCGCACCAAAAACACAGGGTTACAGAGGCATGGGCCAGCTATAACCACAGGTCGTGACTGCTGACCTCAGTGCAGCCATCCCACGCTGGGACTCAGGGCAGCACATGCCCGACTGTTGGACCCCAAAGGACAAGACCCAGATCCCTGGGGTGTCACTGAGAGTTCAGGGACAGACGTGGGAGGCAGGGACCTGGCTGTGCCCATGGCCTGGGAGGACTTCTCACACCTGCTGAGACCTAGCAGATCCTTACCACAGCCATGTTGACAGTGGCCACAGGGTACCAAGGCCCTGCCAGGTGCTCTCCATGATCCAGTCTTTCCAGCAACTCTGGACATAGAGGCTCAGGGTGACCCCTCAGGACTTCATGTTCCCGAGGAGTGAGCAGAGCAGGGTCAGGCCCAGGACAGGAGGGGTGATGTGAGGTCCCTGGGCCACTGGTGCTGCTGGGCCAGAGTCTGTTCCCCTGGGCCCAGACCAGCCTTTGTCTTCCCCAGCTGAGGGGCCGCTGCCAACCCAGCTGAGCCCCTGATTGAATGGAGGTGTGGGGCTTCTTACCCTTCCCCTCTAGCAGCAAATTCAGTGGGCAAGGCTGGGGCTACCAGGCGGGGAGGGTGTGGGTGGCAGGAAAGGCCCCTGTCAGGCTCATAACTTGGTCCTGGCTGGGCAGGGAACAGTATGGGGCAGGGGGATGGCTGCTTTTCAGGGCTGACCCAGGGTTCAGCCCCCTCTGTCTGTCCAGCTATTAGTGGCCAGCCCATCTGGTGGAGGTTTGACTCCACCTGGCTAAAAGCTCCTAAGTCAGCGAGAGTGTCAAGGGAGACACAAGTCTTCTGAGTCCAAGATAGAAGACTTCTGGAAGGAAGCAGGGAGTGGGGGAAGGAAGTAGAAAGTGGAATGGATAGTGGGGAGCATGCCTCATGTTTTGTGGGGGTCCCCAAGTCCCAAGTGGTGTGATTTGGGTCCAGGTGACTGCTACCCACAGAAGGTTTGTGTCTCAGCTGAGAGCCACTGAACCCAGGCTCCTCATACATCTGGGTCACTTCCCCCAGGGAGCAGCCAGGCGAGCCAGGGACAGAGCCTGGACCCAGTGAGCCAGGAGATTCCAACTGTAGCTCTGCTGTGTCTCAGCAATGGGATCTTGAGAAAGCCCTTCATCCTCTGGGCTAAGCTTCCTCTTCCATGCCCTGGGACCCGTCCTGGTGAGGGTGCAGGATTCCTCTGGGTGGTTTCTTTTCTCATGTGGCCCAGAGATCTCAGGTCTTCCTCTCTCTCCCTGGAGGGTCCCCTCCCCAGCCTCTGCACTGTGAGGTGACAAGGCTGTGGTAAGGGATCCTACACCCAGCCACGTCTGCCTCGCCACCTGACACCTTAGCTCTCAAATATTAATGTGACACCTCCCACTCCGGGGGCGGCAGCTTCAACAGCCCCCGACAGCCCAGGACGGCCACAGCTCCCCCTGCTCAGCCGCCTGTGTCTGTTTCCACGCTCCTCCTGGGCTGGAGGCCAGGCAGACACTCTCCAACCTGCCGTGCTCCCAGGCTCCTGGACTGTGGGCACAGATTCCTGGAAGGAGCCAGGTGCGTGGGGGCTGACAGGGTTTGGGTATGTGTCCCCTTCCCTGTGCCTACAGCTTTGGGGCCTTACAGCTTTGGGGCCTCACAGCCTCCAGTGGAGAGGGAGTGGACTGAACCCACTTTAGCCCTGAACAAGAGAGGACAAGGGCAGCCAGGGTTTGAGTAGGCAGGGTGGTGTCACCTCACGCAGGCCCAGGCAGAACAAGGACTGGAGACTCAAGAGAGAACAGCAGAGCACTGGAGCAGGCTGCAGTGGGGGTGCTGACCCCAGGTCATACATCCTGTGTCAGCTGATTGTGCCAGGCCCTCGACCCTGCCAGGCTCCTGCCAGCTCCCAATACCCACTGGAGGGAGGGGCGGGATGGGATCTCAGAGGGAGTACGTGTGCATCCCTGCTAGCTGGGAACGAGCCCTGGGCAGCTCCGTGCCAGATGGTGCAGTCGGGATCCTGGGCATGGCAGGGTCAAGCCAGCCTCCAACTCTCAGCTTTAAACCCAAAGGCAGCAAGCCTGGCTCTGGGTCCTGGGGGAACAGTTTGAGTGTCCTCCTGAAGCATTTCTCTCTGCCAAGTAGAGACAGTGGGGCAGCAGGAGGCATGTGCACCCAGCTGCTGACAGCACTGGTGGTCAGAGCATCCTGCAGGCCTCGCAGCTTCCCTCACAGCTGTGGGGCAATTAGGAATCTCAGTTCCCACTGGCCAAGCTGATGCTGAGGCCAAGCAGGGCAGTCCCAGTGACCTTCAGGTCAAGGGCTCTTTCTGACAGCCAGAGGTCAGTACCTGAGAGTAGGGGTGTTGGTCAAGGTCGGGTTTATGCCCTGCCCCAAATGTGGCCAAGATGGGGGCAGGGTGCCCCTGTAGCTGCAGGGTCCCTGAGGCTGATCATGGTGGCCTCTGTTTCCAGGCAGCTCCAGGGAGGGAGCCCCAGGAAGGGTAGCCCCGGCCAGGTCCCAGTCCTAGTCTTTCCCAGCCTGGACACTGGTGGGTCCTCGCACAGCACCTCCTATCTGAGGTGTGGTCACAGCCCCATGGCCCTTGCTTAAAAGTTTCTGAGAAGAGGTCCATGCTTGTGGCCCAGAGCCCGCACCTGGGCCCCTCAGAGACTGGAGGCCACCCACTGGCCACAGTTTGAGAGAGGACAGAGGCAAACCTGACTACCCCAAAGGCTTGCTCTCCAAAAAGGCTGCTGGGCAGGCCAGGAGCTGGGGTTGGGGTCAGGAGTGTCAGAGTCCTCACCCGAAGATGACTTGTGCCCTCAGCCGATAGGCACACGCAGGGAGGTTTCTCACTAAGCCGTCCACCTCTAGGTCACTGACAGGCCCATGACAGGGTGGGGGCTCCAGATGGGTCTCAACATAGAACTGAGGGACAGTTGGGGAGGGGATGTGTGCAGGAGGATAAGCACTCATGTGTGTGTGTGCACGCGCACACATCCTCCTAGGCTGAGGAGAGGTCTCCAGGGAGAGCCCCTGAGCCAGATCTTGAGGTGCGGTGGCCTTGGGGAGGTGGCATGGGGGGTGATCCAGACAGAGGGCACTTGAACCTGAGAGCAAGGGTGTTTGGGTGCCGTGGTCGCCAGTGTGCATGGGGGCAGATATGCACAGGGCACAGCTGGGAGCCCATGCATGGCACAGGCCGGGCTCACCCACTGGATGGAGCTTTGAGGAGCCCAAATCAGGCCCTTGAAGGGGGCCTTGGGACAGAGGCCCACTTGGGCCCACTGACCAGGACTGTCCACCCCTAGGTGCCACTCCTGATGACGCCTCCACCACCACCATTCCCTCCTCCCCCGCTGTCGGCTGCGAGGCACTCCCTGGAGGAAGAAAGAAGAGGGGGCTCGGGGTTCGGGAACCCCACCCGTGAGTGTACCTCCAGAAGGACTGGCCTGAGTGTGAGGTCCTTGGGGGTGGGGTGGGTTGCTGACACCAGGCTCCAGGCACCAGGTCATCTCTCCCGTCACCCTCCTCCCCACCTTCTCCCAGGTTTCTTGGTGTCTACGTTGCCTTGTAGAGGCGGGATTAGTGTTGCCTACAAAGGGCTCTATATCACTGCAGCTTGTCTAGAGGCCAGGCCAGGCTGGGGTGGGGCCCAAGCCCCTCCAGATCAGCTGCTGGTCCCCGAGACTCAGCAGGCCGGTGACCAGGACCTGTGGCTGGGGTGGGGAGGGGCAGGGTTGGCCCTCAAACTGCAGGTCACCACCCATGCAGGGATCATAACCAGCATTTATCACAATTAGAGGGGATGGAATAGTGTGAAAATACCAGCAGGTACTGCATGCAGTGAGGGCTCTATCAGTGTGTGTGTGTACGTGTGTATATGCATATCTGTATGTGAGTATCTGTGTGTTCTGTGTACACATGTGTATGTGCATATCTGTGTGTATATGCATATCTGTGTGTGGGTGTCTGTGTGTGTCTGTGTGTTCTGTGTACACGTGTGTATGTGCATATCTGTGTATGTGCTGTGTGTACATGTGTGTCTCTGTGTATATGCATATCTGTGTGGGTAACTGTGTGTGTCTGTGTGTTGTGTGTATACATGTGTGTATATGCATATCTGTGTGTGGGTTGTATGTATGTTGTGTGTAAGTGTGTGTCTGTGTGTATATGCATATCTGTGTGTGACTGCCTGGCTGTGGTGCAATGTGTGCCTTACCTCAGGGCTGTGGCACTGGGATGTGTGTCTGCACTGGGGCCTGGCAGGGCTGAGTTAGGCCCAGAACCCAGGGCAGCCACCCCTACATCTCTCTGGAGTTGTAGGAGGGTCCAGGAGTGGCCATGGCAGGGGTGGCCATGGCAGGGGTGGGTGAAATGCAGGATCAGCCAGGCTGGGGCAAACCCCACCGAAACCCTGACAAGGGTCCTGCAGGCCCCCAGGGAATTCTGAGGCCAGGCTGAGTGGGGTTACTACCCATTATAGTGCCCCTTCAGGAGGCAGGTTCTGTCTCTAGGTCCGGGGTCTCCCTGCCACCCCAGCTCCCCCTCCTCTCAGCAGCCACGTCGCTCAGCCCCACCTGGCCTGGCCAGCCTGACCAGCCTCCGCCGAGGGAGCAGATGACCTGTACAGCACCCCCGAGGGTCTCCAGCACAGCCACAGCTGCCCCAACGGTGCGTCCCCCAAGCCCCCTCCATCCCCATCTCCAAGGCTCCCCACCAGCTTCCCAGTGAGACCTCTTGGGGAGCTAGGGCAGGCTCCTCCAGCACAGCCAGGCCCTTCCTTGACAGCCGGCCCCAGCCTTGCTGCTTGGGGTAACTCTGGATGGCTTTCGAAGATATTCTGAGTACTGAGGAGATAGGAATTTCAGGCAGAGCAGCTGTCATAGAAAATGTGGGCCTTTCTCTGCCATCCCAGAAAGCCACCACAGCCTAAGCCCCTCACTCTGACCTCTGAACTCAGGGACACTCCCTCCCCCAGCATGGCTGCCATCACAGCACAGAGCAGCAGCCATCCATGGGGAGGGTGGGCTTGAAGCCCACCACCCACCTCCTTAGGGAATCCCAGACCGCCCAGGACTGGCTGTAAGAAGCCTCCCCCACACCCCCCAGCACCGGGCCCTTAGATTTCAGCCCAGTCTTTCCCTGAATAGGTCCTGGGAATTCTCAGCCCCTGAGATGTTCTGTGTGACTCAGGGAAATGCCACATGGCACTGGCCCTCCTGGAGAGTTGGGGTGCACACAGCATATTAAAGGCTCTGACAAGTCCTATAGCCCAGAAATGGCCACAAGACTCTGTGTAGCTGTTCTGAGAACAAGTTTGCCCATGGACATGGTATGCTCTGGGCAACCTCTTCTAGACCACATACAGGGCAGGAGAAGAATCTCTGGCTGCCTGTCTGAGCCAGCAATCCCCCAAACACCTGGGCCCCACAGAGATACCATGGGCTGGGGGCTAGGGGGCAGGGTGCTGACTGTGGCCCCTGCCTTCTCCTCTCAGGATGTTGCTTGTGCACCCTGAGCAGAGCCAACCCCCTGCCATGGCCTCCCCTCCACTAGATGTCTGGGGTCCCTCTGGGCCTTTGTGACCCACCCCTATCTGCACAGGGTGCAGAGGTGGCTGTGGTGGGGGACACCCCCGATGGCCTGGCCATGCTGCAGCTGGACGGGCTGCCCTCGGGCGACATCGACGGGTTGGTGCCCACACGGGACGAGCAGGGCCGGCCCATCCCTGAGTGGAAGCGGCAGGTGATGGTACGGCAGCTGCAGGCACGCCTGGGCAAGGACCAGGCTCCCGAGGCCCAGGTAGGGAGGGGGTCGGGGTGGAGAAGGAGACGGGAGGCTGGTCCAGGCAGGTGGAAGTGGAAGGTGGGGCTCCCAGAACCCAGACCCAACCCGAGACCAGGTATCACACTTCCCTGTGGCCTCAGCTGCTTCTGCCAGAAGATGGAGTTGACCCCAGTCAGAGGACCTCAGGCAATGTGCCCCTTCACCTGCTGAGGCGCTGTGGGTCCCACGCATGCTTTCATGTAACGGCTTTGAATCTCTCACCCACTTTGTGCCAAGCGCTGTTCTGGGCAGTGAAGGGCAAGCCTTCCCCTCCTGGGGCTTAGACTCCAACTGGGAACACAAGGGTTAGTAGCAAGGACACCCAGGCATGGAGGTGGTGTGATTCCTACTGCTATGTCAAGAAGCAGAGCAGTGTAGACACAGGAGCTGATAGCTAGGTGCTCAGGAGCACCCTCTGGGGGAAGTGACCTTGAGCAGGGCCAGAGGAAGTGAGGGAGGAGGAGCCCTGGGGGAATTGGGGGCAGCAGAAGCAAGTGCAAAGGTCCTGGGGCATGACCAGGTTGGCCTGAGAGAGCCCAGCAGGAGGACAGTCCCACAGAAGAGGGAGTGAATGACAGGATGGTGGGTGGAGGTGAAGCTAAAGAGGAAACTGGCTGATACTGTCCCACCTCTGTAAGGCCCAGGGGGCTGTTGATATCTGGGCAGAGCAGGGTCGTGGTTTATCTGGGACTTTCACAGGTTCCTGCCGATGGTGTGCTCAGTCAGTAGTTCTAGAATCTACCCTTAGAGGCCAACAATCTTGTCGCCATGGTCTGGAGCTGCGTTATCCAACACAGTGATACCAGCCACATGCAGCTTTTAAAATTCTTTAACATCACTCAGAGTGAAAGTCCTGCCCCTCAGCTGCACCAGGACATCACATTCCTGCTGCCAGAGGAGGCTCACAGCTACTGCACAGCGCAACCCGTGTCCCCACCCTCACCGTGGACAGCCCCCTCTGACAGCTCAGTGTGTCCTAGCCTGTCAGGGCTGGAAGCCTATAGGTGGAGGGCAGCGCAGTGCAGGGGCCTCTGCCCCAGCTGGGATGCCCCTTTGAGTCGGACAGGGCAAGGCCCAAGGATCTGCCCCGGTGCCGAGACCTCAGAGACCTGGAGCATGAGCAGGCTAAGGGGTTTGGGGTTTGGGGTTCTTGGCTCAGTCCCAGCCTGGCAAAAGCCTGGGGGTCCCCTGTGGGCCCTCGTGGGCTGGACACTGCCCAGGACAGCAGCTGCTATCTGGTGGCAGGGTAAGGTGCTGGCGGGTGAGTGTGCATCACCCCGTGGTGGGGGTCCATGCCCTCTGGGGCTGCCATCCAGCCACAGAACCAGAGTTGGCAGGAAGGAGCTGGGAGACCCTGATAATTAAACATGGAGCAGATATGGAGGGATTAGGAAAGATGTAGGGGGCACCTCTACCTCTTTGAGAGGAAAGCTGCCCCTCTCTGATCTCAAACTCTAGACTAGAGGCTGGCCAGCCATGCCCAGGGGGCTTGTGTCTGCAGGAGCATGCCCCCACCTGGGCATGGGGTATGGACCAGGCCTGGCTGACCTTACCTTCCTGTGCCAGGACAGTGGCTGGAGCTCAGGTCCCATGCAGCAGGCGGCCTGGCGGTACTCACAGACCCACCAGGCCATCCTGGGCCCCTTCGGGGAGCTGCTGACCGAGGATGACCTGGTGTACCTGGAGAAGCAGATTGCAGACCTGCAGCTTCGGCGCCGCTGTCAGGAGTACGAGAGTGAGTTGGGCCGGTTGGCGGCTGAGCTGCAGGCCCTGCTGCCCGAGCCCCTGGTCAGCATCACCGTTAACAGCCACTTCCTGCCCCGGGCACCTGGGCCCGAGGCCATGGAGGCCATGGCCCTGAAGGCCGAGACCACAGGCTCTGCAGAGGCCTCAGGGGCTGTGCCCGGCGGGCAGCCCCTGCCCTACTGGTGCAGCCACATCGCCCGCCTGGTGCGCAGCCTGTCCCTGCTGCTGAAGGGTGTGAACGGGCTGGTGCAGGGGGAGGAGAAGCTGGCCTCCCGGGATCCTCAGGATGCCCGCAGGGAGTCCCCGGCCAGTCCCCCTTGGAGTGAAGCCCAGCGTGAGATCCAGGAGTGGGGGGTGTCCGTGCGGACGCTGCGGGGCAACTTCGAGTCAGCCCCTGGCCTGCCTTGTGGCTCCATGCCTAGCCCCTGTGGGCCGGGGACCCAGACTGGGCAGTGCCTGAGAGGCTGCTGGCCAGCTCCCCCAAAGCCCTGCAGTGGCCCAACCAGGGGCGAGCCCGGCCTGGGCGATGCAGAGGAGGCCAGTGACTCAGGCATCAGCTGTGAGGAGGTCCCGCTGGAGGCTGGCGCTGGGCCTGGCCTGGACCCCGCCAGCCTGAGGAAGGAACGCATCGTCATGCTCTTCCTCAGCCACTGGAAGAAGTCAGCCTGCACCCCGGCCCTCAAGACAGCAGCCTGCCGGACCCTGGAAGCCCGCCGCACGGAGCCCCGGGCACAGGGAGCAGCCAGGAGCCCCGGGCCATCCTCCCCGCCACCACCGCCGGGCCAGGGGGTCCAGCTGGGCCACCTGTGGCAGCAGCGCAGCGTCATCACGCGCCTGCTGGGCAGCTGGAAGTCCGTCATGGCGCACGTGCCCGGCCGCCAGCTGCGGAGGCTGAGCCGGCGACCCTGCGGGCCCCTGTCCCCCGAGCAGTTCCTGCCGCACGTGGCCGGGGCGCCCGTGCCCTATGGCAGCCTGTCGCTGGACCTGTTCATGCTGGGTTACTTCCAGCTCCTGGAGTGCGACCTGCCGGCTGAGGAGCGCAAGATGCGCCACCTGCTGTGCTTCGAGGTCTTTGAGCACCTGGGCACCCACGGCTGGGAAGCCGTGCGCTCCTTCCACAAGGCCGTGACCGATGAGGTGGCCGCCGGCCGCCGAGCCTGGACGGACGGCTTCGAGGACATCAAAGCCCGCTTCTTTGGCTCCAGCCAGGGTCCCTCCTGGGACGCGGAGCCTGGACGCAAGACGGGCCTGACCCTGCTGGGGACCCTGCCGCACGTTGCCGTCCCCAGCAGCGGCCCTGAGCCCACAGCACAGCGGCTGGGGGGTGGCTCCCAGCGGGGCAGCTTCAACAGCGAGGACATCTGCGGCTACATCGACCGAAGCTTCGCCTTCTGGAAGGAGAAAGAAGCTGAGATGTTCAGCTTTGGAGAGTGACTGCTGGCAGCTGGCCTCGGAGCGGGCTTGGGGGTGTCTGGGGATTGCTCTGTCTTTTCTTTGCTTATGGCTCCAGGTGGCCAGGTGAGTGGGCCCTGTGGGCAGGCACTGGATTCAGGAGTCCTCTCAGTTGGCCTGGATTCCCCCGTCTGGCTGCCCGGGTAGTACGTAGCCCGTTCACTTTCCAGTGCCACCAGTCACCAGGGTGTCTGTCCCTCTGTTTCTCTGGTGCTGGGGCCTCAGCCTCTGCCAGAACCTGTGTCCATCTTTCATTTGAGCCTGGGGAAGCAGCCCCAGACCCAATCCTGCCTCTGTTCCTTCTGGAAACCTTGGACCACACCCTTCACCTGGCATCTGCAGAGTGGGCGGAGCTGGAGTGGGGAGAGAGGGGCTCAAGGGGCTCAAGGCCTTCCTGCCTGACCACCCACCCACCATGATGATTCAAACATTGGCCACACACTGCCCACTGCGAAGGTGTGCCAGAGGCCGCTCCCTCTAAAGAAAGCTTCCTTTGGGGTCCTGTCCTCCAGGTGACCATCCCCTCCCTGGTCCCTGGCCTGAGCGAGTGGCAGGGCCTGGCCCAGGGCACAGCAGGACATTGGGTTGGGACAGAGATAAAGAATGTCTGTGAAGGGCTGAAATGGGGTGCAGGGCACAGTGAGCAGCACCCTACTCTCAAAGGCTACTGGACCCAGAAGAGAACTCATGGCAGGGGTGGGCACAGGAGCCAGAGCTCAGCGGGGTGGGACACTCCACAGAAGCACTTGGGTGTCACCCATAGGCAGCTCTTCTCCACATGGGCTGGGTGCTGGCAGAGGGCAGAGGAGAGGGCTGCAGTCTCTTGGGCTGGGTTCTGCAGAGTTTCCCACACACAGGTGTTGGACACACCTGGCTGTGGGTGTGGCTTGTCCCAGCTCTTGCCAGCAGCCAGGATGGGTCACCACCCAGGCTGCGGGGCTGGGGAGGCCGCAGGAGCCCATGAGACTTTGGGGGTGGGATTTTGCACCTGTGAGTTGGCCCCAACAGACAGTGGAGGGGTGAGAGGTTTCAGGAATCTTCCACTGGCCACCACCTCCCTGCATCCAGGCCCCCTTGGGGCAGGGGTGAGGTGCGACCCTGGACAGGCTTGTTTGGGAGTCTCCTGCAGTGTCTCCACCTCACTCCTGGGAGGAAGGGAGCCCTCAGCCCTGGGGACTGTCCGGGCAGAGCTTGGAGGGCATCCGGGCCTGTTTCCCAGCTGGAGGACTACATCAAGGCCAGGAGGGGGTACCCCATAAGCATATAGGATCAGGGGACCTGGGCTGGGCTGCTCAGTGCGGGGAGAGGTGGGGCTCAAAGCCAGACTTGGGGACATCTCCACTGGGCTGCTCAGGGCTGACCCCCAAGTGACCTTCTATAGATACCTACTTCTGGGGGAGCAGGCCCGGGGATTCTGATTCCCTCAGCCTGGGTGGAGCTGGGAACCCTGGCCTCTGGCAGCTCACCTGTGGGGAGAATGTGTCCCTGAAGTAGGCAGGAGCTGGCCCTGGCAAGGCCCCAGTCACAGCTGCACAGCCTATTTGGTGCCTATAAATCCATTGTCCAGGTGGCAAAAGACTCACTGAGGACCTCCGAGCCCCAGGGTGCACCCGGAGGCCACATGTGGACTTTGGTGAGGTGGCCAGACCTGAAACAAAGGTGCAAGACCTGGGGGGCTTGCTGACAAGTTAAAAACATCCCAGAGGGAAGGGCTTGTCTTCCAGCCCACGGATGTGTGAAGGTGAAGATGGAGAAAAAGAGAAAACTGGCTCAGCGCCCGTAGCACAGTGGTTATGGCACCAGCCACATACACCAAAGGTGGCCTGTTCGAACCTGGCCCGGGCCAGCTAACCAGCAATGACAACTGCAACAAAAAAATAGTTGGGCATTGTGGCAGGCGCCTATAGTCCCAGCTACTTGGGAGGCTGAGGCAAGGAAATTACTTGAGTGCAAGAGTTTGAAGTTGCTGTGAGCTGTGACGCCACAGCACTCTACCAAGGGAAACATAGTGAGACTCTGGCTCGACAAAAAAGAGAGAGAGAGAGAGAAAACTGTACCAAGGGCAGGGAAAGAAGGTCTCGCCCGTCCCATGTAAGTATGGGAGAGGCGTGCACCGAGTACCCTGGGAAGGTTTCATGCAAAGTCCACTCATTTTCTTTTTAATGTCTCTAAAGTTCATTAGAAATAAAAAAAAATGAACAAAGCCCCCTTTGGAGGCCAAGCTGCAAGGAGGACCCCAGTGGCCCTGCCTGCTGGTAGACACACACCCAGCAGAAGTCACAGATATCACACAGGCTGTAACAGACTTCACGGCTCCATCTCCATTGCTCACACTGGGGGCTGCCTTACGGAGAGGCCCATGGGGCAGTGGCGGACGCCCCCAGGCTAGCCCCTGGACGATGCAGTGAGCTGACCACTTGGTGCAGCCTCCTGAGACACCCAAGGTAGAGCTTGGTAGGGGGTCCCAAGGTAGAGCTCCCCTTCGCACCCGCTCCAGGGAGTGAAACTGTGTGCGGTGATGTACCTGCGCGGCTCTGAGACACTGGGCTTGGCACTGCGTCCTGCAGCAGGAGGCACCAGATACGATGGACAGTAAAAAGGGAGACAAGCATGAAGCAGAGAGGCTGGCATCTCAGACACCAGCGGAGACCTCTGCAGCAGCAATCCGCCCAGCACGGTGCTTCTCACCCTAGAGTAGTCACCCAGGTGCACAGATTGGCACAGAGCACGGCTGGGATGCGGCGGCTGCTGCAGCAGACCCCTGAGGACAGCTTGTCAGCAGCAGTGCTGAGCACCTCGGGGCACCCACGCCCCAAATTATTCACAGATGGATAAGAGCTGCCCTGTATAAGAAAGCCATGGAACCCGGAAGAGGAAGTGGGCAGTCTGATGGTGAGGGGGTCCCGTACTGGGACATCCTCATAGCCTGAAGGCCCCAGGCCCAGCAGGTTGGGAGGCATGGTCATACCTCCGTGGCAGGAGGTACACTCACTCAGCCAAGCTGCAGTGCCTTCTGGCATGTGTGTTAAGTGTCACAGATGCGTGCACATTTTAACCTGGTGATTTCACGCTCAGAATTTATTCTGGAAAATAACCCCAGAGATGAGGCCATCTTTGTTAGAACAGTCCTGAGTGGAAAACAACCTGAATGTCTGTGAAGAGGAGCAACTTCGTCTCACTTCCAGCTTTGTAAAGCGAGACAGGCCCTGCTGGCATGAAATTCACAGCTGCGTCTTCAAACACTGACCATGTGAGAAATGGTCCTGGAGGGCTCACATCCACAAACATAGTGACCAGCAATAGGCTGGAAGGGAAGAGACCCTTCTGTTAATGGCAATGGTCTTTTACTGGTGGAGTTTTTGGCTTTATATTTCTCTGTGTTTTCTGAAATGAACATCTGTTATTTTTACCACCATAAAAAGAAACAAGCAGCATATTTTTAAAAACTGCGCCATGCGGTAGCAATCTGTTGATGTGGCTCCATTTTAAGCCCCTGGTATTGGGTTTCCCAAACTGACCTGTCAGCCGAGGTGCTGGGTCTCTGTTCTGCACAGTGACTGCAGTGAGGCCAGGACACTTGGCAGGTGGTGCTGCACACAAGCAGAGCCAGCACCAGTGACAGCAGCCTGTCCCCAGAATCCCCATCCTTATCTCCTCCATCCTGGGCTGGGTGAGGGACCCTGCATGCTCTGCTTGCCGACAGGCATGGTGGGCAGCCTGGGCACTACAGAGCCCTCCCCACCAAGGTCCAGAACACAGTGAAAGCTGGGGACATGATAAGGGTCTCCACTACAGGGGAGGCGGATGCCCAAGGCCGGGGGGGCAAGTCCTGGACCATGTGAGAGGAGCAGAGGAGGGGCAGGGTGGGCAGAGGAAGAGTGGACTTGGAACCTGGCAGCAGCCGACGGCACCAGCACCTTGTAAACACCTGCTGAGCTCATCAGCTCCAGCAACTTGTGCCGTAGCCCCTCCCCCATGGACAGCACACAGGTGCGTGGCTTCCAGCCCACAGCCCGCTCCTCTGCAGGTGGCAGGGCCAGCAGCTCTGCCTGCCAGGCAGGTGCCCTGTGTCCAGGGTGTCAGGACACCTCAATTCTCTGGAGAAATTACCCAACCCTGCCAGGAGCAAGGTCTGTCCCCTGGAGGCCTCCAGGGCCCTTCTGGTCTATTAGGGCACCAAGCCAATCCCTGCTGGGTATGAAGAGGCCACCACCAGACTTGACACTCCCTAACTCACCTAGAAATGGCCCTGTTAGGAAGGCCCAGGAGTGAAGGGAGGAGAGGCCAACAGGTAGAGGGGCCTGCGGGTGGAGCGTGGCAGGCTTCTCTCCTGTGCACCGGCTCGACCGCCTGACCTTGGTCAGCGCTTGTGTTGCCACAGCCCCATTCAGACCAGATGTAGGGCTTCCCCCTGAGACTCTCAGAAGCCAAGCACTGTGTGGGAGGCCTCGGCCCACAGCCACCAGCACCGTATTTTTAGATGACCTCATTTCTTTTTTTTTTTTTTTTTTGAGACAGAGCCTCAAGTTGTCCCCCTGGGTATAGTACTGTGGCATCACAGCTCACAGCAACCTCCAACTCCTGGGCTCAAGCGAGTCTCCTGCCTCTGCCTCCCAAGTAGCTGGGACCACAGGCGCCCACCACAATGCCTGGCTTTTTTTTTTTTTTTTTTAGTTGCAGCCATCATTATTGTTCGGCAGGTCCGGGCTGGATTTGAACCCGCCACCTTAGGTGTATGTGGCTGGCACCTTAGCCACTTGAGCCACAG
>CAUYQV010171137.1:0-15288 GCA_963574575.1 Galagoides demidoff | reverse complement strand
TTTTTTTTTTATTTTTGTTGCCTGTGCTTTTGAAATTTTACTTATAAAGTCTTTGCCTAGACCAGTATCCTGAAGGATTTCCCCTATTTTCTTCTAGCAGTTTTACATTTTTGGGTTTTATGTTTAAGTTTTAATCCATTGTAAGTAGTTTTTTCGTATGGAGAGGGGCACAGTTTCTTTCTTTCTTTTACTTATATCCAGTTTCTCCAGGCCTAATTTTTAAAGAAACATTCTTTCCCCAATATATTTCCTTGGTGCCTTTGTCAAAAATCAATTAGCTGTAAATACATAAATTTACTCCTGGGTTCTCCATTCTATTTCTTTGGTCAATATTTCTGTTTTCATACCAGTACCATGCTGTTTCAGTTGCTATTTCTTGGCAGTATATCTTGGAGTCAGGTATTGTGATTCTCCCAGCTTTATTCTTTTTTAAAAATAATTCAGTTTAACATAAGGATACGTGTGATTAGGTTACATAGTTTGCATTTGTAAGGTAAAGTCCAAGTGGTGGTTATTTCCTTCACTCAGGAAGTGGGCCAGATACCCATGCATTGTTCCCTTTGGGTGAGAACTTGTTGAACCATCTCTTCTTCTCTCCTTGAATTTAGTTGAGTTTTTCTCTCAAGTGAGTATACAGTTGTTAACATGTGAGTTTTTACTTAGTATTGAGCACATGGGATGCTTTTTTTTCTATTCCTGTAATACTTAGGAGAGTGTTCTCTACATAACTCCATCCATATTTTTGCAAAAGATGCAAAATCTCCATCTTTTATGGCTTAATAATATTGCAGTGTATACATATACCACAGTTTATTATTCATGGCCCTCCTGGAAGGACGTTTGGGTTGTTTCCACATCTTTGCAGTTGTGATTTGGGTTGCTATAAACATTCAAATGAAAAGGTCCTTATGGTAAGATGACTTTTTTCTTTTGGGTAGATACCTAGTCATGGGATTGCAAGATCAAATGGAAGGTTTACTTTTAGTTTTTTGAGGATTCTCCACACTTCTTTCTAGAAATGGTGTACTAATATGCAGTCCCATCAGCAGAACGAATTTTTAAAGTTACAGAAAGTTATTTTGAACTCCAGTTAGATAAAAGAAAAAAGGAATGAAAAATAATGAAAGAAGCCTACATGGACATAGAAGACACAGTCAAGCAGATAAACAGTCAAATTCGGGGTGTTTCAAAAGAAGTGGATAAAAACATAGAAAGTGTAGTTTGTGAAATCATAGCTAACAACTGCCTACATTTTGTAAGAAATATAAACACTCAGATACAGAAAGCTCAAAATTTTCCAAATAGATTTAACTCAAAAAGTTTCTCTCCAGGGCACACTACAGTGAGGCTGTCAAATGACAAAAAGAGAATTTTAAAAACAGCAAGGAAAAAATTCATCAAGTCACAGAATCCCCACTGAACTAAGGGCACATTTCTCACTAGAACCCTCATAGCAAAGAAGACAATGCGATGATACAGTCAAAGTGATAAAAGAAAACAAAAATGCCAGCCAAGAATACTATAATACTATACCCAGCAAATTTCTCCTTCAGAAGTCAAGGAGAAATAACGCCTTTGTTAGACAAGCAAAAACTGGGAGATTTTATCACCACCAGGCTAGAGCTGTAAG
Organism: Galagoides demidoff; assembly: GCA_963574575.1. NCBI lineage: Eukaryota > Metazoa > Chordata > Mammalia > Primates > Galagidae > Galagoides > Galagoides demidoff. Next base: position 13,658 of record CAUYQV010171137.1, on the reverse strand, counting down.
AAATGTTTAAGGGACTTATACATCTAAAAACAAAAAGGGACATTACTGTCATGAAAACACAAGAGCATAAAACTAAGTGGTAGTGCAGACACATAAATGAGAAAGAGGGAGAAATCACACCTGATCACTACAAAAATCCTCACATATCAAATATAAACAGTAAAGAGGAAGAAAGAAACAGAGGAGATGTGAGATAATCAGAAGCCGTCCAACAAAATGACTGGAGTAAGCCCTCACCTGTCAGTGATTTTGAATGCGAACTGTTTGGATCTCCCAATTAAAAGACAGACTGGTTGAATAAGTAAAAAAAAAAAAAAAATAATAAGACCCAACTATAGAACTGAGCTAACTAGGTTTTATGCCCAGTAATGTGTATGCTTTTCTTTCTACCCCTGTGGTTCAAAGTAAACTTGCAGTTTGTTTAGTCTTATTTTTGTGTTAAAAGGACAGAAATGATGGGTTTTGTTTGTTTGTTTGTTTTTGTTTTCCTAGTTCTTCACTACATGAGCAGAAACCCAGAAGTTCCCTACTAGAATGTTTCAAATGGGGAAATTCTACTATTTGATTTTTAAAATTATACTGGGTCCTGGCTGTTGCATGGATTGAAAGAAGGCGAAATAGAAATAGAAATAGAAATAGAAATACCAGCTAAATGAGCTACTGTTGCCTATTGTAGTCGGTAAGGTGATAAATGATCGTGGCTTGAGTTCAGCAATATATATATTTTAATTGAATGGTAACCATGTACATTAATGCACTTCTGGGGTACAGTGTGGAGTTTTTACCCACAATCAGCAATATATTGATTGCAAAATGTTGGCCTGTTTATCAGATTGAGTTAATATACTACCTGAGATTATTAAATACCAGCTAATTGAATGTGGAAGGATGTCTTCTGAGAGAACCATGACACCATTTTCACAGTTACTGATCTGGAGCCCCCATTCGTGACGATGATTAGATAGGGATGAGCTGTCTGTGGCAGTCAGTCCTAATTAATGAAAATAAAACCAAGTCATGCGTCCCAAATAAGATTATATCAGTCCCTCCTCTGCATCCTTATAATAGCTGCCCATCGAGATCCTGGATGTCAGCCTGCCTACCTCTCTCTATTCATTCCCAGCATTCTTTGCAGGCCTTTCACGCTACAGGATAATTATTGCTTTAGGGTAAAATTTCTGCAGCCAATCCATTTGCCTGGGTCATTCATGCCTCTGACCAAAGATGCTGAGATTTGTAATACATCAAGAAGAAAATGGACATGAAATTTTAATGAAGCATCTCATTAGTTAATAAAGTTGTAATTTGCAAGCAGCTCCATTGTCCTGTAGGCAACATTCTTTATTTATCCACAGATGACCATGAACACATTATGATGAAAGGGAACAATCTGGCAAGAATTTATGAACTCTGTCAGTGATAGTGGTTCTTGGACCATTCTGGATCTTCTTCATTGTTTAATTTACCCGAGCTTTTGGAAAAATATAAACTAGACTATATGAGGAACTGTTACCAGGGCTTAGTGAGGTATTCTGGAGAAGATTTTCAGGTGGTTGACTTGGGCTTGGAAATTTGGGAAATAGTCGCTATTTTCGACCATGATGTCAGTTTTCATGATTTCACTCATCACTTACTCAATTTGTTTTAAAATCTATTCTCATTCCCAGCCCGCATGGATCTAATCAGAATTTCCTGGAAGTTGTATGATGGTAATAAAAAGTTAATCATATTTATGTTTGATAAAAACTCAGGTTGCTTCTTCCAATGATTGTTTCAACTATTCTTACACTATTTCTCATCCTGGGCTTCTCTCTTTCATAGGAATGACAAATGTCTGGAGTGGGTGGGCTTCCTAATCAGGCTATTGGAAAAGGTATGGAATACCCATTTCAATTTGAATTTAGAAAAAGCGACAGATTCTTTTGTAGTAGAATTATGTGCCAAATATTGAACATAAGCTATTTATTATAAAAAGTGTTCATTGTTTCACTGAAATTTAAATTTTAATAGGGAGTTCTATGTTTTTGTTTGCTAAGTCTGGCAACCCTAGCCACACATACTGCCTACCCAAGATTCAAGAAACTTAAATTATTACTACACAAATTATATTGTGAGTAGTATAAAAGAGAATGTAAACCAATGTATCAATTTAAAAAATTAACTTGTGATTATGCTGTTATAATGAATCAAATGTTTAGATTTCCCATAGGTCTTGTCTATGGTCATATGTAATTTCAATATAGACATAATCATATTGAAGCATTTGTCATACCATATTTTTCAATTAATATACAATTAATATTTTCCATTTTGCTAAATAGTCTTTATACTTGCAACTATAGGGCTCTATGTTTTATTATTATTGTTTTTCTTTTTGAGACACAGTCTCATTTGTCACCCTTGGTAGGGTACTGTGGCATCACAGCTCACAGCAACCTCAAACTCTCAGGCTTAAGTGATTCTCTTGCCTCATCATCCCAAGTAGCTGGGACTACAGACACCCACCACAACACCCAGCTATATTTTGTTGTTGTAGTCGTCATTGTTGTTTAGCAGGCCAGGCCAAGTTCAAATCCACCATCCCAGTGTGTGTGGCTGGGGCCATAACCACTGAGCCATGGGTGCCAAGGCTTGTTTTATTCTTTTTATCATTTAATGAAAAATCTATCATTAGGTTGTCTGTTTCTTTATATTGCACATTACTTTGAATGATGGTATATACTACTATTATTGCATATTATTATACTGTTATTGAATGTTTTTATGAATACAACTTATCTTTACTCTTGGGTAATATATTTAAGAATATCAATAAATGTAAATATTAGATTGCTAATAAGTGCATGTTTGTCCTTCCTCCCCCAGTTTTATATGTTGAAATATGAGTCCCTAGTGTGATGGTGTTTGGAGATAGGAGCTTTGTAAATGATCAGGTCATAAAGGGGAGCCCTCATGATGGGATGAGTGATTTTATAAGATGGGACACAGAAGGCCGTGTTTTTCTTTATCTTTCTGCCACATGAGAGTCCAAGCAGGCCCTTACCAGAAACCAAATTTGGTTTGGCACTTTGAATTTGAACTAACCAATGAAGTCATGCCTATCCCCCAGCTCTCACCCATAATGCATTGACAACAGAACCCCTCTTGCTGCTGTCAGTATCCAGGACAGTCTCTTATCAGAGTATGTGCTATTTGATACTTTCTGACTATAGTGTAGAAACAATGCTGCCAACTCTAAAGGGTAACTGTAAAAATAGAAAATGCAGGAATATAACCTTTCTCAGGGAGCGGGGTGGGGGGATAGGGGATCCTACGTAACTGAAAAGAAAATACTGGATTCTCTTTTTCAGTGTGCCTCTTGGCTTCTGACTTATTTTTGTTTGATTTTCTATCTTTGCTAACCAATTTTTTATCATTTACTCTATCCGCATTCTGTAATACGACTGCCACATAGCTCTTGTATTTACTTTGTATGGTCCAGCCACATGCACAGTCTCAGTAGTATTCGGAGCTCAGTGTGCACTAGGAGAGTGATAGAGCCAGCTAGAGTTAGGGGCACCTCAGGACCAGCCAGTGGTACCTAAGAGAGCAGACCCACAGCATGAGGCCCAAACCCTGTGCACAAAGGAACGTCTGGAAGAATGGGTAGCACTTTAAGCACTCCAAGATTGTTTACTGTATCTGCATATCTTCTTGAACCCTTTTACCTAACTAGGCCATATAGGATGGAAATTCCTTGAAAGTAGATCCTACATCTTAACTTTGTAGCACAGAATGCTCAGACCGTACTGCATAGTAAGTGCCAGTAGTATTTATTAAACAAATCTCTTTTAATGAAGAATTCATCAATGTACAAATGGAATGTTATTTTATTTTATCAAAGCTTGAGCAAATTGGGTTCAAATACCAATAACGTTTTTATAAAAGTTTCAGAATATTATGGGATACAAAAGTTTTGCCTAGATGAATTGCTTTTTTACAGCTTAGGTCAAAGTTATAAGTGTGCTTCTCATCTGGATAGTGTACATTGTACCAGTGAGGGATGAATTGGCCCCTCCTCTTTTGCCCCCTCCTACCTATGTCCTTTCCATTGAGTTCTACTACCATGTATATACATGGCTGTTGACCGATTACTTCCTGTTCAGTGCTGAGTACAGGTGGTGTTTGCTTTTCCATTCTTGTGATACTTCACTTATAAGAATGGTCTCCAGTTCTATCCAAGTTGTTACAACAAGATGTGTACTCCATGGTACACATATACTCCATTTTATTAATCCACTCATATATTAATGGGCACTTGGTTGGTTCCACATCTTTGTGATTGCAGCAACCTCATTTCTGGAAATCTTTCTTAGAAATTAATATGCTAACATGTAAAGATATTATCCTATGATATTTACTTTATTTATAAGGTGAAAAAACTGGAAAAACATCAATGTCCATTCATATGGGAATGGTTCAAAAATGGAAGCATTCATCCTCCAAAGAGCTGAGAATCAACTGATATAAAGCAGGTTCTTTTTTCTTTTTTAGAGCAAATGGCCATTCTAATTAAAAATGTCCAGGGCATAACCATCATTAAATATTTTGAATGTCACTAATAATTGAATGGGATATTATGTAGCTGTCAAAAAATGAATTTGATCTCTGTTCATCGACTCTACAGTGTGCCATGACATGTTTTTGGATGGAAAAAGTAAATAACAGAGAAGTGAGTATCACTTGATCTTATTAAGGTTAGAACAAAAGATAAAAACTATATATAGTTGGAGATGGGGGCTGAGGAAAAGATAGGATGAGATGAAAAGAAAAAATGCTTTAGCCAAATATATATATATATATATATATTTTTTTTTTTTTTTCAGTTTTTGGCCAGGACTGGGTTTGAACCCACCACCTCTGCCCTACTCCTTTGAGCCAGAGGTGCCGCCTGCCAAATATAATTTTTGATAGAAAAAAATCATATAGTATTAGGTAAAATTCTACCTTTTTCAAACTTGTTTCACTATGGCACCTTTTAAGAAAATCAAGTAACATTTACATCCTCATGAAGAATGTGACGTGAACAGTGCACTGGAAAGTGGTGACTATGGGATGCTTCTCCGTATGTCCCAATTCCAAGGAGAAATCCCCAGCTAACAGGTAGTCATTAACGTTTCCTACCTCATAAACTTGTGCACACCTTTCAGCCTCAGAGCCACTCTGAACCTAAAACAAGCCATGCAACAGTTGTCCCCAGTAATGCAATGCCACGTTGGGGTTATTTACTTAAACTCTCCAAATGTTAGTTCCTCTATCTGCAAAATGGGGTGATGATATCTTGGTCTTATTGTAAAGATTCTGTAAAGTAATATACATACTTCACCTGATGCTTAGGTAATGGTCAGCACATAACAAGCAGCTCCTATTGGGACATATGTTTCCTGTATTCCTAGTTGTATTTTCAAGGATGTCTTGAAGAAGAGTTCTGGGAAAGTGACCACCAGCAGTCCTTGAGCTTCTGAGCCACCAGTTTTAATGTCCAGGCATTGTATGAAAGAGAAATACTAAGCTGAATCCCACAGTGGGGGAGAGAATCACTGACAGTCTGTTATTGATAATGAACTGGGACAGAAATTGCTATTTGCTTCCCAGTGCTGTATCAGTGATCCTGTTCTCCACAGTAAAGTAATTCCGGAACCCTGAGTGGCAGTGTGCCCAGTTCAGTGACCACATTGTTTAACTTCTCCTGCAGCAGGGTGGCCCTGTAATCACGTAGCACTGTCCTGAGGGATTTCCTTGTCCTACCTAAAGAGAATGGGCTCATGTGAGTGGAACTTTTCTTTTTTTGCTTTTCCCTCATTCTCTTTCCAAGTAACAGAAATGTTTGTGCAATTTCTGGATCTTAGTAAGGACGTTATGCTATTAAGGATTCTTACAAACAAAAGACATATACTATCATGGTGTAACAGAAAGGTTCGAGGACCCTAGATAATTTATTACCATGGGGGTATCACCCCAGTTCTGAAATGGCTATCTATGGATGTCTTTTATATGAGAATCTGCATTATTTAGACTGTCCTCATCTGGAAGTTCTTGTTATAAGCAACCACACTTAACCTAACTATTACTGTTTCTTTAAGGCCTACAGTTTAAAGGCTTATCAGGAGTAAGAGAGATTTCAGGAAATAGTATTTAAACTTGTTATTTTCTGAGAAATATAAAATTCTAAAAATTATGACATCAAACCCAATAACTCATGAAATGCCATTTTGGTAAAATTACTGGATATGCCAACGTTGTTAGGAAAGCAGTGTCTGGATCAATTGTCATGAACTTCCCCAGAAATTTTAAAATTCAGTTTGTGACTGTCAAGCTAACTGTGAAGGCACAGCAGCACAGATTGCTGAAAAGGCAATAGGTTCAGTTCTCATAAACTCTAGTGAGGAAATTATAAAACCGTTTTCCATTTCCTTCTGCGGGGTTTTATGCCCAAGCGTGCCAGTTATTTTCATCAGAGAGACGTCCCTGCACATAAGTCAGCCATAAAACTTTTTTTGTGATCTGAGAAGAACTAATAATCTTAGTCTCAACTCATATTGAGTTGCATTGTGACTATTTTCGTGAAGTGTCTTCAGTAATCTATTGATACCTAAGTACTTTGATCTTCCTGGAGAAAAGGCTGTGAGTGGAACTGCAGCTCTGTCTTTGATATTCCTGAGGGCCTGGAATGACCTTGGTTATTCAGTGTTAGCAAAGCACAAAAATCTAATCTTTTTAAATGTAAATCATTTAGTTTACAAAGTCAAACATTAGATCAAAGATACATGCACACTAGGTATTTTTAAAAATCTACATTGAGCATTAACCCATCCTTAGGGCTTTGTGGATTATGAGGAAAGAAGATGGGTTGAGATGATAGTTTTTACAGACTGAAATTCATACATGCGATATTCTTCTGTGTAATAATATAGAGCAGAAAGCAAGAGGATGTAAAACTACAGTTTGATACAAATTCAGGGAACAAACTACATTCATGTAAAAATTTTCCTGTAGCAAACTATACAAGGAATCACTAAAATGAGAAATATAACACTTAAAAATGTTTCTTTTTCATAATATAATTAATTACTATCTTCTCTTATTTCTAGACATTTGAGTTCCTGTTTCCTTCTATAGTTTTAGAGAAACTTGCTTTTGGCATTTTAAACAAATATAGGTCTTTGATTATGGCCCTTGAATGATCATTTCCCACTCACAGTGGCCGTTTCTTAGCCCATTCTGTTTATTTCACTCAGTACTCGTCAAGTCAGAGTCTTCAAAGAAATCAACGTGAGCCAATTACAACATATTTTCTAATTTCCTTGGCCAGGTTAAAACATAAAATGTGCTTTTAACATCTAAGGTTAGCGGAGGTTTTCTTCTGACGTTTACGGAGGGGCTGTGTGGATATTTGAAAACAATTCTGTTTGGAAACTCTCAGAAGTCACTGAATAAGTGCAATGAAGATCAGTTGGGTTATGTCTTGATCTACTTAGGCTTCAAATTTTTCAATTAGTTAAGAATTATTTTTTATGTTGGAAAAATTATGAAAATATTAATAGTGTTTATGTGTGAGTAATAGAATTATAGGTGCTTTCGATTACCTGGTAGATTTTTTTTTCTTGATTTTCCAAAATTTCTATCAGAAGCATTCTCACATGGCCCAGGATGGCTATGAATATGGTCCATTTCAAAGTTATAGACTTACTTAAAACATTATGAGATTTTTTTGGGACTCAATTGTGAACTTTGTGGATGATAACACTGTTTCACGGTGTCATGTAAAATACACACACGTATGATCTTGCTGTTTGTACACATGTGTGGCTTCTGTTTTACTGTGGTGTGCAGCTTCCCCTGACGGTGGCTGTTTCCAAGTATAAACACCACCAGATTTGCATCATGATGATTTGGCAAAGCAGCGATGATCAACAGCATTTCAACCTACCATTGCAACGTTAGGCCCTTAATGTTATTTAGATGTCAGCTAACCCTTCTTATTGGGTTATTAAGGAAATTTCCACACCTCTGCATTGCTTCACACTCCCCTGCCGCACTGTGCGATCTGCCCTTCTCCTTGCCATCCATCACCAGTTGAGATGTGGAAAGGCCCAAACTGTGCTTTGTATCTTCCTGGCAATTAATTTTCATTACAAAAGTAAACATAGCCCCTTATCTCTTTGTATTTCTTTTAAATCTCAGCATGGCTTCTATAATGTCTCAAAAGAAAACAGAACCCCCTAAAAGAAAAATTACAGTGAAGGAAGATTGTCCCGTGAACACTGGATAGAGGGCTACTTTGTTGTCGAGGGAAATAGTGAAGCCCTCCGCTTAATCTGTAGGGAATTTGTGCAAGTTTTCAAAGACTAATTGGAAAAGGCATTCGATGTAAAAACATGCTGCTAAATTGGATGTAAATGAAAGGTGGTGGCATAAGGACAGAATAGCAGGATTCAGAAAGTTCTACCTTCTCAAAACAATGTTTTAAAAAATTACAGCTCAGATGGATTCCGGTGTAAAAGCGAGTTAGGTGGTAGCATATTTAATAGCAAAAAAGAAGAAATCAAAACCATGTAGTGGTGGCGAGTTTAGGAAGCAATGTATGGAAAGGACGGCAGATAGAATTGGCCCTGAAAGAAAGGGGGATATTTCTAACATCAGTTTGTGTCACTGGAATATAGATCCAGGAATTGAAGAAATTTAAGAATCTACTGAAAGAAGTTTAGCCAGTGAAGCTGCTAATTTAAACTGTTATGCTTTGGCAATGGATGACAGCGCTGATGCTACAAATGGGTTTCAACTTGCTGCTTTTATTAAAGGTATGGATGACAAATAGAATGTCACTGAAGAAATGGCTTCTTTAGTGCCTTTAAAAGACATAACTAATCAAGAGATTTATATGACGCAGTAAAAAATATGCTAAAGTGATTTTCTTTGTCCTTTGTCAACATATTCGTTACAGGTACTGATGGTGTCCTGGCAGTGGTAGATGAGAGAGAGGGACTTGTAAAATTCAGAGAAGGCGATGCAGTTGCCACCGCAAACTTGTGTTTACTGCAGTATCATTGCATAATACATCAAGGAAATTTATGTGCAAAAACTTTAAAAATGGGTAACGTCAGTCAAATCATCCTTATGACTTTTGAGTTCGTAAGGGCCAAGGGATTGATCATCGCTTATTCCAGGAATTCCTAAAAAAATACTGATGCTGACTATGGTGGCATCATTTATTTTTCAGAAATAAGATGGCTAAGTTGAAGTCAAAGGTTGAAATGATTTTATGATTTGCAACTTGTTATTAAGTTCTTCGTGGTATCAAAAAACAAATTTGTGCCAGAACTTGATGATGAAGACTGGCTGGCGGATTTGGCAATTTTGGTGGATTTAACCACTCCTTTAAAATAAGTTAAACATGAATCTTCAGGGTGAAAAACAACTTACAATGTTTCAAACCATAATGCATTCCAAAAGAAATTATGGCAAACTCAGATTCCGGCAAACAGTTTTATGTATTTTGCATAACTCATTGGCTAACTGCAGTCCTATAAATAGGAAAAAATATGCAGCCTTGATTTTTATTTGAGACAAGGATTTGAAAACAGGCATTAAAATTTCTCAAAAAATTATCAATATTGTGGTGGATTTGTGATGTTTCAGTCGACACAAATATGTTACCTGCCAGTTTTCAAAGGGAATGCATAGGGTTGCAATCTTTCACTCAACTTTAAGAAAAGTTGATCATGTCTCCTTACTGGACTTTTATAGATACTATTTTCCCAGAGACAAATATCCCTCATGTCACAATCAGGCATTCTTCATGTCATCACTTTTGGGTAGTACCTAAATTTGTGAGCAACTTTTTCAAGAATGAAACACATTAAGAATAAAATTAGAACCAGAATATCTGCTGAACACCTTGAGAACTCACTGAGAGTTACAACTACTTTCATTGAAACCAGATATTAACACATTTGTTTCCCAAATACAATGTCAAATCCCACTGGTTTTACATTGCCCAGTTTTATAATAAAAACTATCAACCCCCCAAAGATGTTTTATTACTTAGATATGTACATTTTCTATATTAGTCATGCCTAACTTGAGATGTTCTCGATGATTTTAAGAGATTCTCTGAACGGGTTGCTGTATAATTAGGATCATGATGGGAGGACTACTTGCTTATCTGTGGTGACCGATATAGTATCAAGAAAATTATTTGTCGACCTTTCTTTTTGTTCATCAGCTTTTGTTAGTATTTGGATTGCAAAAGAAAGAATTCTAAAGAGAAGTGTGTGCTGGTCACTCACAAATCCATACCGTAGCTCCAAACTCTGTCCTTGAACTCTGCGCCTGCATTTCCACAGGCATTCAGGACTCCTCTACTGGGATGTTCAGATGTGTCAAACTCAAATTTTCTTCTACAAACTTTGCATTTCAAATGTCTACTACAAAGATTTTTTACATAACATGCTTGCTTAATAAATATTTCATGAATGAGTGAATATGGAATTTCTGTTTGATCTGTTTATCTTGTAGATTATTATGTAATAAGCTGTTGACCTGGTTAATTATAGATTGTCAAATCTAGAGAAGGCTTAATTTAATTCATGTAATTCAACCCACTCATTTTATTTGTGAAGAAATTGGGAAGGAGAGTAAATTTCACCAGCTGGCAGGGGTGGGGATAGAACTCAGATCTTTAAATCTAAACCACATACACTTTCCAATCTTAATTCTACACGGCAATTTGGATCATTCTTTGTCTAATTACTCTCTGGTCTAAGCCTATCCTTCCTTGATACTCAAAAGTATTATTCAGCTTTATGGCTGAGCTGTAATGTTATCAGCTTAAATTATTAATCCCTTTGCTGGTTTTAGATTCATTTTATGGCGTGAAATTTTGTTTTTTACACTATTTCCCTTTCTTCCAGTAAAAGCACAAGTGAAATTACTCTCAATGTCTCTTATTGAACATGATACAATATTTGAATGCCATGTAGTCAACAATCTCCCTAGGAAATACACTTGATTTAAATGGTACTGATTTCATCTCAATGCCTCAGAAGGCCTTGTCACTTTGTAAAATATCTTGTGCTGTGGGAATCTTTTCCAAAAAGGTCAAAAATCTTTAGGGTTTACTGAATCAATACCATCTATTCAGGGATGAACTACCGCTTGCTTATTCATGACAGCAGATGGACACATTTATAAAAGCCATAGAACACATTTTAAATTTCACATAGAATTGGGTACAAACTTGCTACACTTGAACAGACCAAGAGATAAAATGTCAGCCTAAGAATTGGGAGCATGGGAAGCTTGAGGATAGTAGCAATAAAAGGAAGCAGATTAAATATTTCTGACTCTGTGACCACATCTGCTCTCTTCAGCAATGTGAAGTTGGAAGGGTGGGTGTGTGGTTGTCATCCTTTGCAAACGTTATGGTGGGTGGGCTATTGGTTATCAATAGACTCTGACAAAATATATTGGTGAAACATACTCATAAGAGAAATGGTATAATTTAGGGGTCATTACACTTTCTAGCTTACAGGGTTTCGATCTGCTGCTTCAAGTCACCTACATTTCCTACTTACCTGCTCTGTGCACAACTTTGGAACACTTAGCCTGATGCATAGCAGGAAGAGAACGGACACACCTCTGTGCCACAGAAACAAGAACTTGGTATTCTAGACTAAAATAGAACTCAGTTAACTTTGCTTTGATTATTCTAGTATTAAAATCCCCCGAGCTGTTTTGAATCATGGGAGTTGTGACTGGTAAAACCTGTGTGGTTGTGTCTTTTCTCTAATTCTCCAGATTCTCTGTCTTCTGGTTGAACACATAGGGATGGGAACCGGAGATTTCCTAAGGCAGGTCATTCTCTCTTCAGACAATTTGCATTTTTGAAATCTCTTTTTTATATGGAACTAGAATTTCTACTTTATAAAAGCATTCATTGACCTATTAGTTGCCTAACTGGGGTTTTGTATTGTGTCTGAGATGCATCAGAGGTGCTTTTTCTTCTCTGGTATTAGAATGAAGTACAACAAAAAGAAAATCTTCGTCTTCCCTGAGGGTAGAATCTATAACCCACATTAGACACTATAAATAACACTAAATGAGACCAGCGGACTTGACCAGTTTTCCTCCTCCAGAATGTTCAGGCAGTCTGGACACAAGCACCCACTATACAAATGAAAGCCTGTTGCCGTCTATTCAAAGACACTCCAGAAGTGTCTTCAGAAACTCCAGCCCCCCACCTCTTCACCAGCTATTGCACTAGCTATTTGAACATCTGCGAGGTGCCCAGTGGGGTTCTCTCATCTCAGCCCATGCAACTCTTCCTCTTTAGTCCTTGTGTCCTCAGTAGAACAGTTTCTTTGTTTTTTGGTAGTAGGAAAGGAATAAGGAGTTTGCACATGTCTGAGCATTTCTGTAGGATTCGCTTCCTCTTTAGGTTTATGGGATTCCTTTATTTTGCCCATCTAGGTGTCCCCCTTCTCTGTCCTGGAACTGCAGAGAAGTTCCCAGGTTAGTTGAAGCCAGAGCTGGCTTACAGCAGCTGGCTGGCAGAAGGCCATCTCTGGAGGGCAGGCTGGGAACAGATGGTGAGGGTGGTTGGCTGTGGAGGGCAGAGGCTCTGTGGGAAGGCCGTGGGGGCACAGGCTATACAGAAGGGTGACAACGGGGCTACAGAAGGAATTTAGGCGTGAGGCTTCTGGGGCATAGGATTCTGTAAAAAAGTTATGCCAGGACCAGGCTGCAAGGTCAGGTAAGCACTGCTCTGGGTTCATTAGATGGAGCCTGGCAGATGTCCCACCCATGTGAAACAGCTATCAGGAGAGCCCTGCCCTGCAATGTCCCTGCTCCACGCTTTGAACGCTATACTCACTGTCAAGGCGATTGCTTGCTTTCAGAAATTTTACCACTTATAACAGAGTGGGTATTGAAGGGTGCATTTCAAGTTGAGAGTCAATAATTTTGTCGTTAGCACAGGAGGCTAGGACTGCAAATTTCAAGCTGACCTCTGGTCTTGCAGTGTGACCTTGCATGCAACCAGGGCTCTTGGCTGGAAGCCCCACTTGCTGTTGATTCTTGGAGTCAACCTGAGGCCACAGTTTGACAAAGTGCAAGTAGGAATGGAAGAAATTTGAGGGATAGTGAAATAAGATGAAAGATATGAGAGTCATTTGGTTTTCTTGTTTGAACACATCTTAGTGAAAGAATTGTGCGTTTTGACAAAAGACCTTAATCATGGCTAAAGGTTCCTGATGGTTCTGGTGGATATGCAGCTTTACAGAAAACAAATGTGGAGGCTTAGATATGTAAAAAAACATAATAAAGGATCAGTGATATTTACTCAAGGACCCAGAATAGGCCTGAAAGTCTTAGAATTTTCCTTGCAATTTTTTTTTAATCTACTCATTAACTTCTAAAGAAACCAGCATCTGTTTGAAATACAAAGGTGAAGTGAAACAAACAGTGTGTGGATTTGCTAGTTGGTTTACTGATTATGTCAGGAAAAGTCTGGACTTACAGACTTTGGGGTTCAAATAATATTATAATGTATTTTAAAGAAAAATGTCACATTAAATTATTGTTTTCTGGTATTTCTAACACTACAACTAGTTAAATTA
>CAUYQV010171135.1:0-21276 GCA_963574575.1 Galagoides demidoff | reverse complement strand
AATGTTGTTCCAGAAATGTTTTTCTCTCTCACATGAAGCATCAGTTTTTCATGTCTATAAGATCATTCTCATTACCCTCAAAACTAGATAATATTTCTGTCTATAAATCACTCTCCTGGTATTTATCCACCCTTCTCCTCTTTTTTCCTTCTCAGCAAAAATTAAAAAACATACTTGATTCCTTTTTCTTGCTTCTTATTTTCCATCTGATCCTATTCAGTCATAGCATCTGGGGCATCATGACAACATGGACCAAAGTCAGCACTAAACACTAGAATGCTAAATCCAATGACCAGTTTTTCATCCTTGCCTAATCTAACTTGGCAACAAGATTTGACAAAATTGGTCATTTCTCACTAGAATATGGTCTTCACTCAATATTCTAGCACATCATATTTGTCTATTTTTCTCTTTTTCACTCTTCTTATTTCCTTTCCATGTCCCTTGTTGCTCCCTCATAATATCCATGGGCCTTTTCAACCTTCTGTCTATACTAATTTCCTTGGTAATTGCATCATTTTTGTAATATCATTAATTGAGAATAAGTTATAATTTCATGTTTCAAGGCTGGACTACTGTCCTGAATTTCTGACTAATAAATAAAATATGCTTATTAAACTTCTACATTTTTATGTCTAATCAGCATCTTAAAATTAGCAAAATTGGCCTAAGGCATAGAAAGCCACAAAGAATGCGACTTTCACTCGACCAGTGAAGAAAAAGTCAAATAATCAACAAAATTTTTGATTTCTCAAAGTCCATCGAAGTACTAAGATCACAGATTAAGTAAGTCACCTGAAAAGATAGGGCTATTTAATCATCGAAAGAGAATCAGAGAAATAGTTGGTTTCAGCAAAGGCAAATAACAAAGAAAAATTGAAATATCATTAAATTTATAGATATTATTTCAAGGACTAAGATGGCAGATTAGACTCTCTTGTGGCCCTCGCTGTGAAGGAAGTCTGCTGGCACTCACTGCCTTGCTGTTAGCCTCCCCCTAATGCTTAGTATAAGTATAGACACTTAGGTTAATTGAATGGGAAAGTGAGCCCAGAAATAGAACTAAACAGATATGTCAGCTGATATTTTTTTCAAAGATTCCAAGACAATTCAATTGAAAAATTAGTCATTTCAGCAGTATTAATATGAAAGGAAATCATCCTCACTATAGTCACATATTTTAACAAGTAGGATACACTCTGAGCAATGTGTCATTAGGTGATTTTGTTGTAGTGTAACCATCATAGAATGTATTTACACAAATCTGACTACTATAGCCTACCACAGACCTGGGCTGTATGTCAGTCTACTGTTCCTAGGCTACAAACAACAGGGCATGTGACTACTCTACTGAATACTTCCAGCAATTATAAGACCATAGAAAGTATTTGCATCTTTACCTAAACATAAAAAAGGCACAGCAAAATTACAGTGTAAAAGACAAAGATGGTACTCTATACAGCGTACTGATCATGAATGAATCTTGCAGAACTGAGCCCGTAAGTGAGAGCGGCGTGAATGTGAAGGCCTAAGACATTATTGCACACCACGTAAGACTTTATCAACACTGTACATGGAGGCTACACTACATTTACAAGAAATACTTTTAATAATAAATTAAGCTTACCTAACTGTAACGTTTTTACTACATAAACTATTTTTTAATTGTTTTAACTTTTATTCTTTTGTAAGTTTTAAAAGCACAAACACAATGTATAGCTATACAAAAATCTTTTTTCTTATTCTATAAGCTTTTTTCTGTTATAAATTTTGAACTTCTTAAGTTGTCTTCTTTCTAACTAAGACAGAAACACACACATTAATCATTAGGCCAACATAATAAGGTCAGGATCAGCAATAACATGTGTGGAGCCGTCATCTTCTATGGCAACAATACTTTCTTCTGGAATACTCTCCGAAGGACCTGTTTATGCCTGTTTTGCAGTTTATTTTTTCTAAGTAGAAGGAATATGCACCAAAATAACAATAAAAAGTATAGGTTAGTAACTATGTAAACCCATAACATAGTCACTTATTATTATTATCAAGTATTATGTTCTATGCACTATTGTACACGCTATACTTTTTAGTGACTGGCAATGCAGTAGGTTTGTTTAAGGTTTGTTTACATCAGCATCACCACAAACAAGCGAGGAATGTGTTGTTCTGAGACATTACAAGGCTCTTATTCACAGGCCATAGGAATTCTTCAGCTCCATTATAATCGCACAGGGTCACCTTCACATATGTAGTTTGCCATTGACCAAAGTGTTGTCAGGCGGCACATAACTGTACTTACCCATATTAAAAAACAAAAAAAGGTCTCCAAATGGGTTATATACCAAAACCTTAAAGCTAAAACCATAACATTTCTAGAAGATATTAACAAACATATAAGAAAGTTTTAAAAATTTGAGTTGGGCAAAAATTTATTATAGGACTGAGAATGTACTAAAACAAGTACGTGAAATTCCCTTACTTTTTAAAAAAAAAATATGATTTCCAAAAGCAGAGAGTTAGATTTCGTTGTGTTACAAAAATGAAGATAACTCCTAGATTGGCAGAATGTGTTTCAAAAGTACATACTTGATACATAACTTGGATGCAAGATATGTAAAGCAATTTTACAAGTTAACAATAAATAAACAAAAGGCATTTGAAATATGGAAAATGTGAACACATATTTTACAAAAGAAAGTATACAAATATCCTAGCACTTGAAAAGAACTCCAGACATCAGAAAAGTTACAAACACCATGAGATCCCACTACATACCCACCAGAATTCCAATTTCTATTTAAACATTTTCTTGGCCAAACAGCTCACTGCCCAGATCTTTGATGTAGTTTCAAGACTTTCCTGTGAGTATTGCTGGAGATAATCAAGGTTCAGTCTTAGGAAACAAAATAATAGTAACAAGTGGGGCTGTCTTAAGCACAGGTGAATTGCGGGGAGGCTCAAGACAAATCCAAGCAACTATCTAGAAGGAGAACCAAGAATTAAGAGACCAGAAATGACACCAATATGCTGCAATAGCCATAAAAATTGAAAATGATTTAGGGATCCCGACTGAATTATCACAAAGAGTTTGTAGGTAAATTTTCCTGGAGTACACACACCAGTGGGGAAAAATTCTCTAAGGCATCTGCACTGGTTCATTGTATGAATATATCTAAACCACCAAGTGACAGGCAAAAACCATATGTAGGTGCAAAAGACACAGAAAGGTGGGAGAAAATGGATAGTCAGATGTTAGTGAGGTTCTAAGCAACATTACAGTCTATGTGCTATATATGTGATATGATATCTCCAAATGATAAATATATAACAGGGGTAGCTGAAACATATTTGCATTTTATATAAAATATTGTGCTATAAAATTTTACCTACAATTATACACCAAGCTTGAGTTATATTTCAGATGATGAACAGAAACTTAGCAGATAAATATTGTCAGGGTAAAATATAGGACACAATTTACACTAGGGAAAATGAAAAGATGTCAGGCATGAAAATAGTACTGTATCTTTTTCTATCATTGAACAAAGCAACTTTTTTATGTATTATATAATGAATCAAATTTGTAGATAAGATCACATTCTAATCTGGAGGACAATTCTATCCTTTTGTGGAATCATAGTTGTGCATTACAATAATACATAGATTGAAAATTTAACCAAGTTCATTGCCCGTGTCTACTTTCCCACTATGTTAATAAAACACATTTTGAATTAGCTCAAGATAATAAAGTCCTTCCTGTTGTCTATAAGTAGCAAACGCCAAGATCATGTGAAATTGCTTGTCAGGATGATAAATTAATTTCCTTATGCTACCTACAAAGAAGAATGTGTATACATTGTTTCTGTCCCGGGAGCTTTTTCATCAACTAGGATCAGAAAGGCACCACTGGGAAACTCAGCAGCTCCATGGTGTCATCAAAGATGCCTATTTTTTGTACATTTATGCTCTTCTTTCCTCACTTGGTTATACTCTTCCCCCTTAAGACTTGTTATATCATGGCAAAATGTTTGCTCGGAGATCTAGGTGCTACGATGTTACAGGTGCCTCTTTTCCTGCCATCTTTTTTCTATGACCTCTTCCCTGGACGCTGCTGTCACACACTCAATGACAAGAAAAATGCGGTTCAAGAAAAAAAAGGAAGAAACAAACTATTAAGCAGTCGACTAGAATTGCCTCACAAGGTTGTACTCACAAGGTACATTTCACACTTAATATCTTTTTTTAATCAGACATTGTATTTTTACCACAGGTGATCATGATGGGCAGCCATCTAAGTTTGCCATCATGGAATGCAGTCTTAGGAAATATTACAGGAATAGAGTCCAGAAAGCCACAATTGAAGATATGATTATAATGAAATCATAATTAAAATGTTGTAACTACTATGAAATGCAATTAATTGCTTTATAGAACTCTCTTTTTTAATCAAGTTTATATTACTTAGTCAAATTTAAATTTTACTTTTATTTTGATTGAGATAAAAAATTCTGTACTCTAAAACTTGTCAGATGAGAATAAAATTTTGATGGGAAAAAGAGAAACAATTTTACATATATTTTGAGTTTGGCATTCCAGAGGAGAGATACATATTCTCACAGTAAAAATTTTCTTCCAATGTAAAATTAAAATAATCTGTAAAAACTAGCCAATATACGTCCACAGAGAGTGAAATTTTTAAGTAATTCCTTAATCAATTATAAATGTCTACTTAATGTATCAATTGGCAATTTGATTCATTTTGATATGTATCTCTAAACACAGATTTTGTAAATAAAAATAAGATAGACCTTTATTAGGGCAAAAGCCAAGATGAAAATGGTCACTTTTTTCAGAACTCTTGATACGCTATATCAAATATTGATACTATAAAAAACAGTATTTTATATATTCATCATACAGATTAATATCAAAAAGCCAAACCATGCTCTGCAATGTGTGATAATACTACTAATAAGCTTATTTTTTAAATTTTCATGCTACTCAACTAGTCAATTACATGAATTCCTTATCTTATAGAATTAGGCAGAGACAGTTTGCACACAATCGAGATACCCTACTACCAGGAAATGTTCCTTCTGCCTCTGCCCTAGCTTCTAAAGAAAGTCCCCTTGTTCCTAGGACTCCTCTGGACTCTACTAATATTTCATTTTTGGAGACTGTGATGAACATACCTCCCTTGTTCCCCTGTTCCTTACAGGTGGTGATAAACAGGAGGAAAGAAAAGATATTTCACTACATGTGTCAGAGGCTAATGATGGGAGCATGGGTTTGATCATGGTCCTATTAGAGTTTGGCACCCCACCTTGTTTTAAGTAAAAGGTGCAAGCGGTGTTTCCAATCAGAAATCCAGACATTCTCAGGAGAAGGGCACACAGATGGAGAACAGGATCACTACAAACACACAGAGAACGAACATAGAATCAGCAGGTGAAACCCTCCAGTATTTTAAGGAAGCTTCTTGAATCTTTAGAGTATGGAACCTTTCTCTGGAAGAAACGAAGAGCTTGTAAATCCCTGTCTCATATGGCACTGGGCTCTAACTCACAAGAAACCAAGGCCTGCCCCTGTCTCTGACCTCCAGTGCTCTACATCATCTCTCCTGAGTGCTGGTGTGTGTGTGTGTGTGTGTGTGAGTGTGATACGCACTTTATCTCCACTTCATCCTGGGAAGCAGAGGAGCATTACAGGTGGCTGCTCTATCTATTTCTCCCAGGGCCCCCATGACCTCCCACTTCCAGAAGCAGCCTTTCTTTCCAGATGGGCCAGTTCTTCGTGTTTGCTTTAATGGTGGTATTAACGGTAGGAGCAAAAGGCAGTGAGTCTTGTGATTTGGGGAAGTTTCCACCATGTTCACACCCACTGTAATGACCACCCTGCCCCTTCTACCTTCTTTCTACCTTTGTTACATTTCCTTGTGACTCCTACCGCTAACAACACTCGTTTTTGTATTGTTTTCTGAATATTGAAATATTCTCAGTCTAAGAATATTTGCAAACTCAAAAGAAGATGCAAATAACATGTAATTAGCTTCTGGGCCTATGTATGTATGCATTTATTTATTTTAGTTTTTTGTTGTTGTTGTTTTTTTAAGCAAGCATGAAACAAAGTTTAGGGAAAGAATGGTAGGATTCCAGAGTAAGAGAAAAATATAAGCTTACAGAGCAAGATACCTTCACCATAGACAGCAAACGAGCCTCCATTGCCAGGGCAAGTAGGCAAAGAGACAGACACCCTTCTTTATCAATGTTTCTCTTAGAACTTCCCTCAAGAAATCCCCATTACCACACATTCATTGCACGACTTCTTGAAGGTTTCCACACACAGTGTTTTTATTGTTTACCTGAGAAAATGCTCCTTTGCATGTTTTTCTCAGCAATAAATAACCCCACCAGCTCTAGATACTCCTCATGCTCATCCTTCTCCAGCTTCAATTTGTAATTCTAGGGCTTATTGGTTCAGAATATCCTTAAAATAAAATTGACTTCTGTTAGTAGGGGCCTGAAGGTGTTCCTGTCCTCTGCTAACACCAAAGGACAGAATTTTTTCACATGTCTATGTAAAAACTCTATTGAGACATTCACATAGAATACAGATCTCATCAATAAAACATGGTTTCATCATTTCCTTCAATGGTTTTTAGTATTCACAATCATGCAGTCATAACCACAATCCATTTTAGAACGTTTTCATCACCCCCAAATAACCCTGGGTCCATTAGTAGTCACACGCATTTCCCCCAAACCTTTCTTAGCCTTATGCTTGCACTAGTCTATTTGTTTGCATCTATAGATTTGTCTATTCTTGACATTGGAATAAGTGGAATAATACAGTTTGTGGTCTTTTGTGACTGGCTTCTTAGTGTAATATTTTAGTATAAAATCAGTTTATATTCAGGGTTTATCAATGCAGTAGTGTATATGAGTAGTTCATTCATTCTTACCACTGAATGATATTCCACTCTATGGATATATCATATTTTGTTTACCTGTACAGTAATTAATTGAAATTTGAGATGTATCTACTTTGGAACTATTATCAAAAAACTCTCACAAATATTAATGTACAGGTTTTTGTATGAACATATTTTCTTTTTTGTATACCTAGGAGTAATATTGTTGGGTCATATGGTAATTCCATGATTAATCTTTTGAGGAACTTATAGTCCATTTTCCAGAGGTTGAACCATTTTACATTCACTTACCAACACTGATCTCTTTTTCATTATGGTTATCTTGATAGATGGCAGCACTCAATGATTTCAATTTGCATTTCTCTGATGGTTAGTGACGCTAAATATCTGTTTATGTTTTGTTGGTTATTTATATACCATCCATAGAGAAATGTCTATTCAGTTCTGCATCCATTTTTTTAATAGGGTTATTTCACTTTTCACTGTTGTGTTTACTATTTTTTATTCTCGTATACACATCCCATATAAGACGATATGATTTATAAACATTTTCTACCATTCTGTGGGTGGTATATTTCACTTTATGGGTGAAATCATTTCCATCATAAAACTTTTTAATTTTGATAAATTCTACTTTCTATTTTTCTTTTTTAGCACTTAGGTTATTATTGTCATATTTAATAAGATTTTGCCTAATTAAAGTTCACAAAGATTTACTCCCATATATTTTTTAAGAATTTTATAAATTTTGCTTCTATATTTAATACCTTGATCCATTATGAAGTTACATTTATTTACCATATTGAGGGGAAAGGCCTCACCTTTATGGTTTTCCTTCTGTATCAGCACCATTTGACATCTATTTTTTCCAAATTGAATATTTTGGGAATCCTAGTTCAAAATCAATTGGCCATAAATGTGTTGGTTTATATTTAGATACTTAATTCTATTCCATTCATTTATGTTTCTAATCATCAGTTCTTTACCATACTATCTTGATTACTATAGTTTTACAGTAAGTTTTGATGTTACAAGTGTAAGTCTTCTTTCTTTTTTTTTTTTAAACATTTATTTGGCTATACTTGGTTCATTACATTTTTACATAAATATAGAATTATCTTGTTAATTTACACAAAAAATAAAAAAAACAAAACAACTAGCATTTTGGTAGGTATTTCATTTAATATGTAGATTAATTTGCAAAGTGTTTTTTTTTTATTAAGTCATATATATATATATGTAGATCATGAATACATTTATGCCTTTGTGGGATTCAGTGTGTTGATTATTTGTACAAATTGGAGTGCTTATATCCCACTAATTAACATAACTTTCACTTCATTTACTAAATCACAGTGTTAAGACATTTGTGTTCAATACTTGACTTGTAGGCTTACAATATGCTTCATAGGTGTGGTCCCACCATTAACCCTCCCTCTATGGAACCACCCCCCTCCTTTCCTATCCTCTTCCCCTTTTACTTAATAAGAGCAAATCTCCTCATCCATGAGCATGAGATAGCTTCCCTTTATTTAGGCCTCTGTAAATTATTTCAGAGATATTTTGTTGCTTTCAGAACTTAAGTTTTTTACTTTCTTTCTTTCTTTCTTTCTTTCTTTCTTTTTTTTTTTTTTTTTTGAGAAGGAGTCTCACTATCTTGCCCTTGGTAGAGTGTTGTGACATCATAACTCACAGCAAACACAAACTCTTTGGCTTAAGCGATTCTCTTGCCGCAGCCTCCCAAGTAACTGGAACTACAGGTGCCTGCCACAATGCCCAGCTATTTTTTTGTTGGAGTTGTTTAGCTGGCCCAGGTTGGATTTAAAACCGCCATCCTTGGTGTATGTGGCTGGCACCATAACCACTGTGCATGGGAGCCAAGTTTTTCACTTCTTCTATAAACTATTCCTAAGTTTTTACTCTTTTTGATTCCATTATAGGTGTAATTGTTTTTTTAATATCACTTTCTGAATGTTCATCACTAGTAAATAGAAACAACTTTGATTATTGTAAATTGGTCTTGTATCCTGTAATCTTGCTGGTTCATTGGTTCTATAGTTTTTAGCGGAAAGCTTCTAATTTTCTATATCAAAGATAGTATTTGCAAATAGAGATAATTTTACTTATTCTCTTCTAGTCTTAATGCTTTGTTTTCTATATTTGTCTGTCTGTTTGCCCTTGTTAGAACCTGGTTAAACAGAAGTAGTATAGTGCAATGTTGAATGTAGTGCATGCAATGTTGTATAGAGGCAGACTTTTGTCTTGTTCACAGTTTTAGGTAGCAAAGACAGAATTTTTCACTAAAAAAAAAAGAAAAAAAAAACAGAAACCACATGTGGGGTCCTTTGTTTTTCTTTCCATTCTTCCACAATTAGGCAGCAATTATTTGTCCTTCCCTTTTCTGCTCCAAGTGTCAGGCGGTTAAAGGGTGCTGCTTATTTTAGCTAGGGTACAGAGTATGTTCAATGTTCCATGCAGCCCAGCTAAAATGGGAACAGTCAGTACTCAAGGGTAATATAGTAAATTAAAAACCAAACCAAAACAAAAATTAAGCAGATGCTACCTAAATCTTCCATTGAAACAAAGCATTGTTACTGAAAACAAGAATTCTTTTCCCTATGAAAAGACTTCTAAACACATGCAAATTTACACAAAGAAAAAGCCAACACAATATCATCCATTAAAAATACATAAGGGTGCATGAGAGTGTATGCAATTTCTCTATATAAAATTTTTACAGGAAATTCTACTCAACAAAATAAGATAACAGAAAGTGTTCAAATATTGCAGCTAACCAGTACTCACTGAAATCTCCAATTATTACTTTTGTAATTATTTTGGGAAAGTACCGACTGATCTCACCTCTGAGGTGCGTGAGTTGTATCTCCCAAATTAAAAATGTATTTTTGGAAATGGAGGTAAATTAAGTAAAATTCCTAACACTGATTACAGTGATGATAAACCAAAGCAAACTATAACAAACACAATTATGTAATTCATATCTAGCTAGATATATTTTGTGATAATGGTCTCAAATACTGTAGAAAATAATTATGAAATTGTGATTATTATATAAAATCTTGTGGGATGCTTAGATAATGATGGTCTTAATCAATACTTTTCAGAGCACCCTGCATTTCTGTGTATGTCTGCTCCATGATTTTCTCTAAGTTATATTTCAAAATCCAGTTCAAATATCATGGTAACTTTTATTATTCTCAAGAATGACTTCATGTTTCCACAGCATTTCTTGTCTCTCTGCACTAAGGTATTTTTCTATGCAAGGGAAAGTATAAATAGAAAAAAAAAATTACTTTTTGCTTTTAAAAATAAGGGAAGAAACTTGACTTCTATTTCCTTTCCTTTTAGAGAATTTACTTTAGAAGACTTGTAATTGAATTTTTTCCCTCCTTTTTGAAAAGTGTATAAAACTTTCTAAAAGCTAAATGAGCGTATTGCCCGCTTTGAGAACTGAGAATGTTTTTCTCAAATACCTGAGAATCATCTTCTGAAAATGTCATCATAATGAAAGACAGTACCCCTATCTTTCAATTTGTCTGGAAGAGTTGGAGCTTAACTTTGAAGGGAATTCAGTTTCAAGTTGCAAAACTACCACCTGTCATAAAGATATGAGAAGCTTATTTTTCTTTGGAAAGAGCCAATTAACTAACACAGATGGTCACCCAATTACCAAGTGAATTTAGGATGAACTATGTGTGACAAATGGTGCTGTCAAGTCCTCTTAATTGAGGACTAGTTATCTCATATCTTGAGAACATGTATGTAATGGGTTGTGTCTGTTCGGTTATGTGAAAATGTGAGATTTGTGTCTTTGCAATCTTTCAGCAGATTCACAATCTAGTTTAATACTTGTTTAGCTAAATAAAAAAAAGTAAAAAAAAAAAAAAAGAAACTTGTTCTCTTTCTTCTCCCTTTGTTGAGAGGTTTTCTGTGTTGGGAGGATTTTTTTAAAAATTACATTTCCCTAATAATTTTATTCACAAGGATGAGATATGTGGCAGTTCCTGAATTGAGCAGATGGGCATAAGGTCAATGACCACATAATAATCAGGTAAGAGTTCCCAAGTCATAAAATATTTTCCCTCTAGCTCTCTACTCATCTGGAGTACTACCTAGCCAGACTACTTTCTCCACATTCAAGATTTTGCTGCTGAATAACCATGGATAATCCAAGCTCTACAAGTCTTGTCAGGATCACCATTTGGTTGGACAATATTGGAAGCTGGATTGGTGTCTTCAGGTCTTTCTCTTAGAGATAACATCACTTTGCCACATTTAGAATGAAAAAAATGACAATCCAGTCTTAAGTTGCCTGAGGATAATGCTTTGACTTGGCTAAATTAATTAATGTATATTCTGAATACTTACAACTCATTTCAACATATGAATTTCTGGGATTTATGGGATGAATACTAAGAATAAAATATAAGATGATTTGGTTGGCCAGAAGAAAAAGATTAGAAAAAATGGAAGAGGAAATGTGAGAAATAAAACATTTTCTCTTTCACTCCTCCTCTCATTTCCTTCCTCATGTCTCCTGCTTTTTCTATCTTTATCCATCTCTGATTCAGACTGACTCCCTGGAAGTGAAGGTGATGATCTTTTATGTGATAGTTTTTTGTTTTTTTTTTTTTAATTGTTGCTGTTGTTAGTGAAATTCCTTGCAAAGAAAGTTGAGGGCATAACATTTTTAGCTGATAATGAATGACTTGTCTTGCTGGAGGACAAAGGTTTTGCATACCTCATGGCCTGGTATGGAATCTCCTTCATGTCTTATCCTAGATCCCACCCACAGAAGTCTTTTCTCATCCACTTGCCATGTGGCTAGGAAAGATATCTAATCAGGGAATAATTCAGAACTTGGATGAAAGACTGCCTCCATATAAACCAGGATTGAGAATAACTCAATTCAAGTCACTAATCACTTGGAAAAGGCAAACATGGTACTAAGCTAATTAGTGTTAACATAGGAAGGTAGAAGCAACCAAGGTTCCTGCATAATTCAAGTCTTTCTCACTAACTGATATTATTCATCTAATTATTTCTTTTCTCTGTGTCCCAGAATGTATAGAAGTACACTACAACATGTTGTCAGTTTAAACCCCATGAATGGAAATGTGCACCAGCTACCATGTGGAATTTTGTGAACAGTGGACTTAGCTTCTTTGATGGATCAAGTACCTCAGTGTCCAAAGTACCACAGCAAAAGACATGGAGTCAAAGGGAAGCCAACTATCTTCCATCCCCCGACAACCATGGAAATTCTCAGGGCACTAGAGACCCATCAAGGAGGAATGTTTACTGACAGTGCTTGATGCCTTTCTGCTCGGTCAGCTGGGAGAAGTTGTGCTGGTGTACCTAGAAGATGGATGAGTCTCCCAGTTGATTTCATCAGTGGTTTGTAAGACTTTCTTGAAAAACATTGCCATGAAACCAAAGGCAAATCAAAATTGTCCTTTGGCCCTCACCACATTTGTATTGGCTATTTTGTTAACTATCAAAACTCATGTTAAGGAAAAAGTGGTATGAAGGCAAGAACAGACTGTTACTCAAATAGCAGCAACATTTTGGGACAATCTATAGAAAGATAAATAAGAAAAGAATCTAAACCATTCTGTGTTGTCTGCTTAATTAGAACTCGTCATGAAAGGGAATGGCCACCTGGTCAACCTATGAAGGGAGTAAAAGGTAAAGAGAAATGTGTCTGTCATCATTACAAGAAGCCAAAACATTGGAATTGGCCTTATATTAAGAGACTCTGGAAAATGTAGGGAATCACAGGAACACATGTTCTTTCTTCTGAATTCACCATAAAACCTTCATGAATTGTTATATAACTTAAAGGCTGTGTCTTAATGAATTCAGGTCATTATAACAAACACCTCACACAGTGTGGCCTATGAACCACAGAAGTTTAATTCTCACACTTTTGCAGGCTAGGAAGTCCAAGATGAAGGCACTAGTAGATTGGTTTGTGATGAAGATCCTCTTTCTGGTTTATAGACAATTGTCTTCTCACTGTAACCTCACATGTAGAAAGGGAGAATGAACAAGGATTTCTCTGGATGATCATTTTTAAGACCACTGACCCCCTTCATGAGGCTCTATCCTCATGACCTAGGCACCTTCTAATTGCCCTACCTTCCAATATGGTCACTTGGTAGTCAGGATTTCAATAGATGACTTTTGAGGAGACATGAACAAAGCAGACTACCATGTTCTGTAATCTGGATAGAGTATCTGTGGAACCCCTTTAGAAAGAAACAAAAGGTTCTATGTACCTTCTAAAAGAATAAAAGGGGTGTGTCAGACAGTGATAGGTTCATGCCAGCTGGAAAGCACCAAAATCTGAACAAATAATGATACTGGTTTCATTTGAGATACAGAATTAATAAAAATGACTTACAAAAAAAGCAAGCCATGACCATGTGTAAAATTTGTTTCTATTAAGATCTTACTTTAAAGGAATAAGAGCAATTATAAAAGAATTAGAAAAATAAAAGATGATTGCTTTAAGAGTGCTCACCATTTCAGGCTCCCATACTTTCAGGAAATAAAGAAGGTAAATTTTGAAAAGATGATTGATTCTTGTATAAATTTGTACAAGATCTTAAGGAAATAAATAAATTTATTATTCCATTATCCCTTGTAGTTCCTAAACCTGCAACTATAATGAGTTTGGTATCATAATCTGTAAATTTTTCTCTTTAATTAATCTGAAATTAGTCTTTATTTCCTCTTTTTATTCTTTTATTCTTTCTTTCTCCCTTCACCCCTTTCTTTCTTCCCTTCTGTTCCTCTAGCAAATGAATTTAAATTCTTGTTGGCTTTGGTTTATGAAGGAATCTAATATTAATGGTTAAAATTCTTCAAAGATTTTCAAACTCTTATAATTTTGTTATCATTTACAAACAAACAAACAAAAACCACTTAGTAATATTGTCCCACCAGAGGAATTTACAATTATTCAATAGGTGAATGTTTGATAGTAGTATAAGAAACTAAAAACAACACAAAATTGACACCCTGGCTTCATTATAATTCTTTGCCTCACAGGGGCATAAATTCTTAGTAGAATGATTACAATATTTTAATATTAACTGATTAAAATATTTAAGGCATCAGTTGGCAGCTGTGGGCCACAGAATCTAGGTATTACAATCTAGATGTCAGATCATTTTGGAGTCAAAGGCCTAGTGCAAACAACAAAAGCAGAGAATTTGAGAGACTAGTACAGTATTATGGACAATTAATTTTATTCTGCAGAGTGGACAGAACTTCTTATGGAGCAATGCATTTTAATTTTCCAGAGCTTTTGGTTTGGTCCCTAGAATCTGAAGAGGCTTTTGAACTCATGTTTGCTATAGGCTTTTCCCCAGCATTGGTGATTCCAGACATTTTGAAAACTCAACCTGATTTAGCTAATATGTCTGTTCACATTACATATTTACTAAGGTTAATGGAAGAGATGTGTATTTGGGGATATTAAAGGCCAACTTAAGGTTTCCTAGGCTGTGGTTGCATATCATTAACACTTAAAAGTTTGTTTCCTTTAAAGATAGATTTCTACAAGCAGAAAAGTTAAGAGCGGTTACTAGAGCTATAATTCTTGATTCTGGATTTAAAATGAATATATGATGTATCTACTAAATGAAGATATGTTTGCTGTCTGTCATGCAATGAAGAACATTTTTTAAACTAGAGAAATTTTTGCTTCTATTAGACCTAAAATATATCTCATGGCAATTTTTACAGACCTGTACAAGCTACTGTTAAAACTTGGTAAAGTCTATACATAGAAGCTCTACTTTTACTACAATAAAAAAAAATGTTTGTTTTGAAAATTATGCTTTACAAAAGGAAATGGACATAAAAGGAGCTAAAAGAAATTTGACTAGACTATGGGAATTACCTAAGAAAATATTTCTTATATCACAGTCTCTATTTTGATTAGTTAATAATCTGTCATCAACAAAATCATTTGAAAAAAAAGGATTTAAAAATACTAGATTCTTATAGTGCCTATCCTAAAGTAAAGATTTTTAAATATATTAGACAGAAGTACTATTTGTCATAAAATTATTTATAGGCTACTTCCAAGATAAGCATTTGCTGCCCAACCAACTTTACCAGGAACTGTGTATCAATTAGATTTAATAAAGCTAATGATTGTAAAAGGTAGGATATTTTATCTTGTTATGATGTATAGAATATCCAGATGGCCTGAAGTCATTTCTTCTTAAAAATTCCAGTGTGCAGGCAAATGGCAAAGACTCTGAATAAACATATTTCCCACTTTTGTGTTACCAGAACATTTAAATGACAGAAAAAGTTATTTTGTCTTTACTGTCATTCAGGAATTATGCAAATGTATACTGATTCCTATAATCTTCAGTCTTCCAGTAAATAGAGCCAATAAATCAAACTCTAGAAAAACTCACTAGTTAAGATTCTGAAACCTGCTATATTAAGACAGCCTAGAGTGTCATCACTAACCTTGTTAAAAAGTAGAGTCATCCCTACAAGCAAACACAGAATCTCTCCTTTTCAATTTGTATTTGGAAGGCCAGTAAATTTAGGGCCAGGACCGGGTCCCATGGCGTAATTACCTGAGTACTCTCATAATCATGTTAAATACTTAAAGGGGCTTCTCTCTTCCTTAGGGACCCTGAGCTATAAAGTCAATAGGACCAGGAACGACCTACTGGAAGAAGTTAGCCATCCCAACTGACCAGAAGAGTTTTGTCTACATAAAAGTATCATCTGCCACTGTGCTGGAAGAGCCCCTTCCGAATGCTGCTGATCACTCACAAGGCTATCAATGTGAAAAACAACAACAGCCCCAAACTCCTGCCACCACAACCACCAAAAATAACTACAAGAATAGACCTTGTTTGGGGTTTCCCATGGGATGCCAGCTTCTCAGAAAGACTAGACTGAGAGTCTCACAAATGATTTGCAATTTATATTTTCCAAAGTTATTGATGACAATACTGAACTCAACTAAAAGATGTCATTCTTACACACTTATTACTGTTCTTATAGACTATCCCATTCATAATAGGGTTGTTTCATTTACTTTAAAAAACACATTTTACTAAAAACGAGTAAGTGATTTGTTATATTAGCTTTTTTTTGTACTCCCAGTAATGATTCCCATAATTTTATTCCCAGTTAGCTTTAAATTTTACTCCCAGATTTAAGTCTTATTATTAATAAATAATTATTAATCTGAATACTAATAAAGTAGAAGTGAGACCATCTTCATTAGTAATTTTTTAAAATAACAAAGTAACTAAGTTGTATCTAGGTACTTAAACCCTACATTTGACATTAAAAATGTTTTAACTGGTTTAATTGGAAAATAGAAAAAAATTATAAGTAGACACAGAAATCTACTGATAAAGAATAAGTCAGGTCTAATGTCATTGGCCTAACTTTGAACGCCATGATGTCTCCAATCCTCAGAGTTAGATGGACAAATGTGAATTTGTGTATTTATGTAGATTTATTTAACTGTTATAAAAATATGACCATTGATTTAGACCCAATGCAAAAGGGGGGAAAAAGCCCATAGAGTGGATTTGCCTTCAAGACTTAAAACAATCAGTGTCATATACCTTAAGCATTGGAAGCTCACTCTGTCTCATTGAATGGATATCTCTTAATTAGGCTTTAATACTAGATGAAGAGTGTCTTTGCTTTTACCATCTAAGAACAATTACTTGGGAAAATAGAGAAATTACTAAAGGATCTAAATGTTCATATAAATGTCATGGAATACATGTGATTGGCTGAAACTCGCAAGAAATTTATTGGACCATGCAAGGAACACTTTCAATTTAAAATTTATAGGATACTGTGTAAAGCTAGTCTTTAGTCTTAGATTAAGTAAGGCTTTATAAGGAACTGCCCAATTGCATACGTACGTAATGCCTATTTGAAAATGCAAGCAATGATTCTGTGAGAGGGTGGAAACCGAATTTTAGGAGGCATTTAGCTTCAAGTTGCAAAATTACCTTATGTTACAAAAATATGAAAAATTATTTTTCCTTTGGATAATATACGGAAGATCATCCCAGTTACCAAGTGAACTTAGCATAAACTATTTGTAATGAATGGTAATCTAAAGTCCCCTTATTTGAAGACTAATTATATATATAAACTATATATATTTATTGTTGGTTGCAGTTTTGGCCAGGGTTGGGTTCAAACCCACTACCCTCAGTATATGGGACCAGCGCCCTACTCCCTGAACCACAGGGCCACCCATTAAGACTAATTATATTTTATCGTAAGAACATGTATGTAATGAGATGTATCTAGTTGCCTGTACACAATAGTGAGATGAGATATTTCTCCTTCCTTCCTTTCTCCCTCCCTCCCTCCCTCCCTAATCCCCTCTCCCTTCCACTTCCTTCCTTCCTTTCTTCCTTCCTTCCTTCCTTCTTTCCTTCCTATCAGCTGTGAATTGCTGTACATCACATCCTGGTTCAATACTTCTTCAATACAACTGTGCTCCTTCTCTTATCCTTCTGTAGACAGGTTTCCTGGTTTGAGAAGAGATTTGAGTTCTTAATTATTTATCCTCAACATATGGTGTCCTAATTTTTTTTTTTAAGTTAACCAATAGATAGTGATTGCCTGAAAGGCAAGTTCATATATTGCTTATATTTTTACACCCATACCTAGTATTTATTAGATAGTCAGTAACTATAGAGTTAATCCTGTTATGTTTACTAAATATTAAATATATTTTCAATGATAAATGTATGCAATATAAAAGAAAAAGCACTTCTGCTTTACGCACATCCTTACCTGTTTATTTTTACTGTGTTCTCATAGTAGCTTTTTTCTCCTTCTTCTATAAAAATTTTGTTCCCATAGTTTCTGAAATTTTTATCTTCTGTTTGTTCAGATCTTCACTTTCCCTGGCCCTGTGCACTTACAAGCTTGCCTGCTCCCCTCCTTCCATCTCAAGAATGCACCTCCACAAGTAATCCATTGTGGCAGTTGTGTTTGCATCAAGAGGTGGTAAAGGATGACTAAGGGATAGGAGCAAGAGGAAGATTTACTTTCAAAGGTACTTCTTTGTATAACTTTTAAATTGTGTTCATTTATTCAAAATTATGTCCATTTAAAAAGACATAACAAATTTTGTTATGAAAATTTTGATAGGAAAAATTTAATAAGAAAGTCATTCCCTCTAGGAATTCTCCCATTATCCTTTCTTTTGGGCACAGGAAAGTACT
Source organism: Galagoides demidoff (assembly GCA_963574575.1). Taxonomy (NCBI): domain Eukaryota; kingdom Metazoa; phylum Chordata; class Mammalia; order Primates; family Galagidae; genus Galagoides; species Galagoides demidoff. The sequence continues at coordinate 3,072 of CAUYQV010171135.1, read as the reverse complement.
GTGCTGCCTGGGAACAAGCCACATGGTCACTGCCAAGGGAATGAGACAGAAGAGGAAGCATGTGTTAGTTAGCAAGTTACCAATGACCTTAGCATTTTAATGGCAAAATCTCTTCCAACTGCGCCACAAGAAATAACAAAGCTTACTGTTAAGCTATTGGGCTAAAATACAGGGGCAAGTTTTAGAAAGGAATAAATCTCAGTCTTGCAATCAATAATTCCTTGATCACATGGCCATCTTTAAAATAGCTCTTAAGCAAAACTCTTCATGAAGCAGGTCCTTCTTACAACCACAGTGAAGTTCTGTTTCTGCCCATGACTATAATAGTTTTCAGTGATTCTGTTTCAGTAGTTATCTGAATATATACAGTGTAACCCTAGCTATCCTTAATGAGGGAAGTAATTTTTCAAAAACAAAACCCCCAAATAATGACTTAATGGCATATCTATTTTGAGAAAAATTATTACATATTTGGTACAGTAGTCTCCCCATATTAGTAGGGGATAAGTTCCAGGGTCCCTGGTGGATCCCTGAAACTAAGGCTATTGAACAGATTTGGCACAGTAAGAGATTAACAACAATAACCAATAATAAAGGAGAACAATAGAAATATCTTAACAAATTACTATAATAAATGTTATTCGAATGCTTCTTTCTCAAACTATCTCACTGTACTATACTTGCAAAGATGCGAGACAATAAAATGCCTACATGATGAGAGGAAATAAGAGTAACGATGTTGACATTGTGATGTAGTTTAGGCTACTACCGACCTTGAACACAATCACTGAATAAGATACCCTGGTGGCTACTAAGGGACTAGCAGGCAGATGGGGTATCCCGTGTGGATACCCTGGAGAAGGGAGGAGTCACATTCTGGGCAGCAAGAAATGAGCTGGTATGAGATTTCCTCACACTACCCAATTTAAAACTCATAACTTATTTCTGGAATTTTCCATTTAATATGTTCGGACTATGAATAACTGAAACCATAGAAATCAAAGCATGGATAGAGGGAGCCACTGCATTAAACCTTTAAGGGCTACCTAAAAATACTCAATAAAATAAAGATGCCTGCTAAAAAAAAGTCTTCATAATGAACATGATTATGAGTATCACAAGCCCTCAAACTATTCCATATTATTTATATGAAAGATTTATAGAGTATGAAGCCCCAGATATTTCCCTCTGTTTAACTCTGTCATACAAAAACTGGGGTGCTTGAAGGTAAATATTATAAAGTTAGAAAGGAAACAAGTTAGACAACCTACTTTCTTTCTGGTGTAATTTAAGTTAGAAAAACTTGCATAACTGAACAAAAGAAGTCATTCTAGATGACTCAAGTAATAGCAGTGACCATAAGGACAATGTTTTTTAAAAAGTGCCTTGAGTCCAATTGCATGTTTGTTCCTTAGACTGTCTTTGCTTAATAATTAGCATATAAACAGTCCCAACTAGGATTGGAAGGTCACGTTTCATTAACCTCACTTACAATACCTAAAGGAGACATCCACATTTAAATTCAGGGAGAAAATTTGTCTAACTAAACTCTTCTGAATATGATAATCTTGAAGCAACCAGAGACACATGGGGGCACTGACCAAGCATCCCAAGTTTCATTAAGAAACAAACTTCTACTCCAGATAAAGTACAATTCTGGAGCCATTTAGCAGGAATGAAAAGCTCACTGTTTTCTCAAAGGAAATCTTGAATGATATCTTTAAAAATTGTCTTACTGCATTGAACAATACATTTTATTTTTTAGGAAGTCTTTTACTGATTTGTTAATTCAGTCATATGGCAATTCATGTTATCCTTTCATCATTGATTCATTCATTCTTCATTAACAAATGTTTAAAAAACTCCTACTCCAATTATGGAGACAATAAGATGTGACCTCAAAAGAAGTAAGAACTAAATCCTGCCTTTGTGCAGCTTGCCTTTCTAGTAGAAAAAATAAGTCAACCAACAGATGCAATTTCAAAACAACAAGTGTTTTTAAAACTGAGGTTTTACCACAGGATGGACATGGTATTAAGCAATTAGTTCTAAGTCAGGCTGGCATAAAGCAGAACGTAGTAAGACAAAGTAAAGAGAAATTACTACTATCCAAGAGACAGTGAATGAAGGTTAAGAACAAGGTCATTCCAACCTTAGCCTGTTTTTGGGCTTGGGCATTACTCCCACACTACCTTAGGCAAGATATTTGCTATCTCATTGCCTCACCTTCTTTATGTGTGAATGGGGAATTTATAGTAAGGATGCAAACCTTATAAGGATTAAATTAGCTAAGAAACATGAGGTGCTTAGAACTGTATCTAGTATGCAATAAATGGTAAATTGGTAAGTTTAATCTTTCATGTGCCATGAACATTTTCTAAAAGAATAGACAGGTTAACCAACCAAATATGGGCTCTTCTTCTTTTTTTTTTCCATTTTGAAAAGTGAATTCCTATTTTCAAAAATAAAACTAAATCAGGTCTTCACCTACACTAAATATTGAGTGCCAACCCATGAAGCCCTAACGCTTTAAAATTACAATGTTTGTATTAGAAAAAGGAATGGCCTGAGAGTATTATAATTTCATAGAGATAATTGTATGGCTTTCAGCAAATTAGTAGTTGTAAGTTGTAAACTTTAATATTCTAGTCCATAAAATAGGATGCAATGTAGTGTATATCTGTGTAAGGGATGAGGGTCCGGCTGCCAAGGCATTTAAATACTACAATAGTGCTTGAAGGCTTAAATGTCATAGAAGGGACTTTCAAGTCTTATACAGTCTAAAGATTTGCTTCATATGCTGCAATTTATGGTTTATAAAATTAAGAAAGCACAAGACCATCCACCAATCATAAAATAAGCAGTATTCTTGAGGTTCAGTGCTTCACATCCAGGTGCTAATCAACAGAATGCACGAAACAGCTGACGTTTAGTTGAGAGACTTTATGGAGAAATCTTATTCTGGGATCAAAACCAGCTCTGTATTTGTATTTTGCATCTGTCTGAAATGTATTTTCTCACCTGCAGGTGAAAGGAAATAACTATCACATTCTTTATGCTCCATTTCAATTT
>CAUYQV010171134.1:0-18522 GCA_963574575.1 Galagoides demidoff | reverse complement strand
CACATCAGTTTTGCACTGTCAATTATCCCTGGGCCAAAGCTTGTTGGAGCAGCCCTGGAGAACATTATGACACAGGGTCCTTTTTTGTTTCTGGCAGATAAATAATGCCATGTGGCCTCTAGTTTCCTGGGGCTCATCATTCCCCTTAGAATAAGAGAATCCGTCCTCTCAGCAGGGGTGTCTTCTGAGCTGTGGTTACAGCATCCATATAATTTGCAGAACTTCTGAAGGCTTTTTTAACTGCTTGGTTTACCTGGTCTGCTGGGACTTCTATTGTTCCCTCCAGGTGTTCTTAAAAGGACATAAGGAATTTCCCAGGCCAGGCCTCCTGGCGCCCCCAGGTGCGGTGGGGACCAGGAGGTGATGGGCACTTTCTTCAAGTCAGCTGCTTGTGGCTGAAGAACCTTCTTTGTCAGTACTGGCTGGCTGTTCAGTGTCTCTGGGGGAGTCTCAATACCCACCGAGAAGAACAGTGGACGCCATCATGGTGACTTTAAAACATCCTCTAGGAATCTCTCTCTCTTTCTCTCTCTCACTCACTCACTCACACCCCTACCTCAGAGAGTCCCCCAAATGAATTTTTAGTGAAATCCACAGTCCAAGAGAACTGAGAGCCGGCCGCGAGGGAGGAAGCAGGAATCTGCCACTTGCTGACTGCTGGCAGGGATGTATCTCCTGGCCACTGTTGTGGGAGGGTGGCCTGTTTAACCGGGAGGAAGGAGCAGGTGGGGCCTTCTGTGATGGGGGTGGGGGTCAAAAGTGCCAGACGTGGATGCTCCTTCTGCCAGGGGTGGGCTTGGGTGGGGGGTGGTCCCTGCACACCTGCTGCTCCCGCCGCCGGGGCTCCTGACCGGCTCTTCTCTCCCTTCGCCTTCCTCCTGCATGGTGGCGAGTCTCTGCTTGCGTGCAGGGAGGAGTGGAGAATCTCGCATCTGGTCTTCTCCCTGCCCTCCGGTGTTGCAGTGGGGGACAGGCTCCTTAACTGCGGCTCACCTGAGCAACTTCCTCCAGCAGCGGAAGCAGAGGCGGAAGTCAGGCCGCGGTGTCCCTCCTCCCAGCGCGGATGCTGGTGGCTTGGTTTAGAGGCTTCACACCCCCAGAAGGCATCCCTGTCTCGGGCTTCGCCCTAAACGCCTTAGGGAGCCATTCTGGTCTCCTAGCTCTTAATTGTCCAGGCTGCACCGACTTACAATCATATCATCACTTTTGTTTGGATCCTCAACTCTTACTTCATGTATATCTGAGCGTATTTGTTTTGTTTTGGTTTGGTTTTGTTGGCAGTTTTTGAACATGGATTCTCCTTCTGCCAGGGGTGGGCTTGGGTGGGGGGTGGTCCCTGCACACCTGCTGCTCCTGACCGGTTCTCATCTCCCTTCGCCTTCCTCCTGCATGGTGGGGCCAGGTTTGAACCTGCCACCTCCGGTATATGGGGCCAGCACCGCCCTACTCCTTTGAGCCACAGGCGCCGCCCATATCTGAGCATATTTTTAGGATTGGTACTAAGACGTCAGAGTTCACAGTGGTGTCACTGACTCTGGGAGATACCAGGAGAAGAGGCGCAGCCTTCCTGCAGCCTCGCTCCCTTCCCACCTCCTTCCTACGGTGGCTGTGGGCGGTGTCTGCTAATCCTCACCTTACCTTCCACGGCCCCCTTCTCTCCTAGGAACCTCTCCTGGATACGGCTCCCCTTGTCCGTCAGTTTCTGAGCTTAGTTCATACTGTGAGGGCACATGCTTAATTTTGTCCAAAGTACCTATTACAAAGATATTCAAACCATGAAGATAATGGTTTGTAAAACTAATATTGTTATTATACATCTATGTAATGTATCTTTTTAAATATCTCCAACGTCCTCTCTGAGTCTCAATTAAATGGAAAAACAAACCCAACACTATATAATAGCAATTTAAAATATCTTAACTGACCCTTACCACAGATTTTTCTTTCTTTCCCTTCTAACTAAAAACTTTGGGTCGTTTACTCATTCTCACTGGTTTCTCCTGTTTTCCTAATTAAAAAAAGAAAAGAATAGTTTTAAAAAGTGTCAAGTTTTCTGTGTTTGGTAGGTTGAGTCTCTGAACATTTGATATAATAGTCTTCTCAAATTCTAAAATATGGAGGGAGCAGAAATGCTTCTATTTCATGGATCCTTGGGTAATGCTTGACCTGGGGCTTTTACTGTGCCCACCTCCTGGACAGTGCTTGCTGGCCCAGTGGGCAGGTTTTTACCTGTTCCCTCCTTTCCCTTCCCTCCTCTTTACCTCTCTTTACCAATGACCTTGACCTTCCTCTGTGCTCCTGTGCACCTGTAGATTAGTTCCCAGTTAAAACACAGTGTGTGTAGATACGCAACACCCCTCACGTTAATCCCAAGTAATTTTATTCTTAGGTTTATATTGCTCCTTGTAGAATTCCTGCTGCCTAAAACATCTCTCTCTCCCACTTTGCCCTGTGGAAACTTCCAAGGACCATCTGCTAACAGTCCCACAGACAGACAGAGGGCTGTGGGACTCTAAGGGAGTGACAGCTTAGGTGGCTGTGATTGGTGATGTGAAAAGTGGGCTCCCCTCTCTGTGCAGTGCGCCTTCCTCCCACAGAGCCCTGTGCTGGTGCTCTGGTCCCCCAAGAATGCCTGACTGCCTGTGTGGGACTGCCCATCCCTCGATCAGGCATCTTCCTCTTCACCTGCTCTGATAGAATGGGCTATAGAAGCTCCTAGAAAGGGTTTGTTGGAGCTTTCAGATTTTGCCTTTGAGAGTTTGAATTTTTTTCATTCTTAAAGTTGAAAAAGTTTTCCTTCATGCCTTGGGCTCCCCACGTTCCAAAGGTAGGAATCAGTCTGGAAATCTCACTCAAAGTGTGGATCGTCCCATGCTCTGTTCAGCAGTGGCCCTGGGAGATGGAAATGGCGGGGCATGGAGGAGGACTGGGAAGCCTCTATGCAGGTGCAGGACACAGTGGCAGGAAAACACAGGGCGCCTCCTCCTGGGTCGTGGTACCTGCTGCTGCCTGCCAGGGAGATTTCGGAACTCCTCAGACCCGTGTCCCCCAAGTGCTTCTCCTCTTTCTCCTTTGGAACTGGGATGTGTCCCTGTCTTCTCATTAGTAGGGCCACGTAACTTGCCTTTTAGATCATTAGCCTGTTTGTGGAGCATAGAAGCATCTGATACCCAGCTGGGATAAGTCGCAAGACCTTGAACACAATGCTGGGGTTGACAGTGGGATGAGAGGTGGCAGGACCATGGGTGGAGGGTGAGGATGTTTGTGTGTGGGTGGAAGTCCATGGCCTTGGTCCACTGACGCTGCTGTTCCCTCCTACTCTGACTCTTGGGGCAGCCATGGGGCTTGCTTTGTTCTGGGGCACAGCAGAAAGGCTCAGGCGGGGCTTGTGCATTCTGCTTCCCTCTCCTGCTTTGGTCTTGAAAACACACTCAGGGAAGCCTGATGGAAGGGTCACAAGTGAGACAGTCCAGCCAATATGAGCAAAGCTCTCCAGACAGAGCACTGCTAAGCCGGGGCACGTTTGCTGTAACACAACCAGACCAGCAGAAATGGATGTTTGCTGTCCTGTCGGTCAGGTCTTGGCTGTTTGCGTGCTCGCTATGGAGATGCACGGTTGCTATCTCCTCACAAGGGCAGTGGAGCTGTGAGGAGTGTGACAGCCTCCGTGGTGGCCACTGTGGGATGTGTTGCAGTGTCCCCACCATGGTGACTCCCCCGGCTGCCTCCAGCCAATGAGAGAGTACTGTCAGGGGCAGGGACATCCCCACTCCGCAGACCCCAGGGGGACACCCGTCACGCTTCTGGGGCTCCCCAGGCTGTTGGCAACATCGTTGCCCCTTTCCTGTGTGACGCCCCCGGCATCAGGCCCCGAAGGCCCTGCCCCCCTGGCCTCCCCTCTCTGGAACCAACACAGGTCTGTCTCCAGCAAACCTCAGGCGCGGCTAATTGCACCGTGATTTCTGAGCGCCAGGGAACACGTGCCAGTGCCCATGCCTGGCGCCTTGCTGTCACCTGATACTCCAAGTGCTCTTGTCGCTTTGAAGGGGTGAAGGGATGCCTGTATGGTGCTTTGAAGCTTCCACTTTGTTTTTTCTTTGTTTTTGTTTGCTTGTTTGTGGGTGTCTGTATGTCTCTGTTCAGATTTAAGAATAAATCCCTAGGAATCCTGTCTGAGCCAGGCGGGGGCAGCTGCGGGGGCACCTACCTTGCACATGGGGGCTAAGTGGAGGGTTCACTGGGGCAGGCAGGGAGTGGCTGTTAAGTTGCTCTGGAGGGGACTCCTCAGTGTCCTACCTGGGTGACATGAAACAGGGGGGAGCTTCTGAGAGCTGGTCTGGGAAAGGTATTGTGGTCTCCACGGTTCAATTACAGAACTGAATCTCCCTTCTGTCAAACTCTCACCTCGCTCCAGGCCTGTTCTATCTGGGTTTGCAGATACCGGTGACCCCAGGTCGAGTTTCTCCAAAAACAAACCTGCAGCCCCGACTGGAGTCAATGGTGAGTGTAGCGGAGGGAACCAGCAGCACAGCAGCCGCCTGGACCCCGCCCTAAACCACCTGTCCTCTGAGACATTCCTGAAATACTGAACCAGCTTCCACACCTTCACCTACTGATGTTAAAGAAAAACTTACTCAGTGATACTTGCAAAACGTGTCAAGGCAGACTCTGGTGGGCACCATCCTGGTATTACAGGGACCCACAGCCATTGGGTCTTGCAGCGGGGAGGGGATATTGGGCTCAGCTCCCAACACAGCGCAGACACGCCAAGTCATAACCAAGGACAGGACCGGAAATCGTGAAGAGGAGTCTGAGCTTCGGGGGATTTTGGCTAAGGCAGGCAGGATGGTGGCTGCAGACAGCCCAGGCGGCTGATCAGACATCCCCGCGGGAGACGAAAGAGTGGCACGCACGAGAGTGGGTAATATTCCCGTCATATTCTGATTTATTTTGGCTCAGTAAAATGACTTTGATTTTAAAGCCACATAGTTACTTATACGGATCATATGCATACATAATCGTAGGCTTAAATATTTCAGGATGACTTCATCAGAAGTTCATAAAGTTTAAAGTTTAATTTAAGAGCACTGGGAATGGGAGGGTTTCCGTGAATAAAATTTCGTGTTTCATCTTCGGTGAGCAGTGAGAACGGTTTTCAGGGAATGGAGAAGGTAATTTGCAATCTCCTCTTCAGTGAGAGGCTTTCTCCTCGCCCTCTCCTCCAGGACAAGGTCTTTAGGACTCTTCAAACGGAAGCATTCTGCAAAAACTCCCTCACTGCAGGTACCTCTCATCTATCTTCTGAATAAGCGCAGATTGACCAGCACGATGTAACATAGACGGAACGTGCACAAATATCTCTTTTGTGCTTGTCTTTATTTTCTCCCAATTTGATTTCTCAATCTTCTTATGGAGGATTTTGTTGGCTAATCTGGCCACACACAATTCATATTCCTAAATGTGGAGCAGCATAAACACGATATGGGCCAATATTTGTGCAAGACTAAATTTCTGAGTTGCATTTCTATTACTCTGTTGCAGAAGTGTTCCATATGCTTAGAAACCCCCAACTCCTCTGACGCTTATGCAGCTATAATTTCACTACCAGAGGTAGCATTTAAACTTGCATACAGGTTAATAGTATAGGGCTCCTGGGCTCTCAGCCCACAGCTTTTCACAGGCTTGCATCCTGATTTTCCTTCATGAGGACCCTATATTTCCATTAGCAGCTGATGCATATTTTACAGAAGTAAGCGGATTGCCTCAGGCAGTTGCAGAGAAAAATGGTTCTTTTCTGATTCCATTTTGTCTTCCTGTTCCCTGCTACAGTCTCTCACTCAGCCTGAGCATAATTCTGCACAGAGCAGCAGGGAGTGTAAAGTGAAATCTAACAGTCGTGTCCCTTCTCCACGCTCACTCAGGAGCTCCGTGCTGGACTGGGTGGAAGTTTTCAAAGAAATGTAATTCTCAGCTCGGTTATTTTACTAGCTGAATTTCTCACTAGCACAATAAAAACTATAATTAAACATAAAAGTGAGGAACAATTTAAACAGTATTCTATGTAATCTGGCACAAAACATACCCAACGCACATTCCTATTCTTGGACTGCTTCTTCACTGGATAAATGTATTCTGCTTATTAAACCTTTACTCTCAACACTATAAAGCAGAAAGCCCATGGAGCCTCAGACCTCACAGCAGTTTTGGATGGTTCTGTATTAATTACACCAAAAATTATTACTTAGATAACAGAATAACATGACTGATAACATCTGCTTGGAAAATGACATTGGTGGGGCGATGCCTGTGGCTCAAAGGAGTAGGGCGCTGGCCCCATATGCTGGAGGTGGTGGGTTCAAACCCAGCCCCGGCCAAAAAAAAAAAAAAAAAGAAATGAAAAGAAAATGACATTGGCAGTTTTTCCTCTGCAGTGGTGATTATGTCATGGGGTTACCCCCAGCTCATCTACCTGGTATGTTGGGTTTTTTTAAATTAATTAATTAATTTATTTATTTTTGCAGTTTTTTTGGCTGGGGCCAGGTTTGAACCCACCACCTCCAGTATACGGGGCTAGCGCCCTACTCCTTTGAACTACAGGTACCTCCCCTAGCTGGCGTGTATTGAGGAAGATTTTATTACTTTAAAACTCTCCCATGCACTTGGTCATCAGCCTCTTCCTCTCAGTGGTGTTTTCACTTGATGCGTTAAAGTTAACTGTTACTCCTGTTGTTCTTTTCCTAAAGATTAGGTTTACTTTATTTTTATTTAATTAAGTTTTGCTTTTTACATCAATGTCCGAGTTCATTCAGGGAGGCTATGACAAAGTGCCATGGCCAGGTGGCTTATGAAAAACAGGAATTTGTGTCTTATGGTTTTGGGGGCTGAAAGTCCAACACCAAGGTGCCAAGCAGGTCTGTGTCTCCCCAGGGCCTGTTTTCTGGTTCACGGCTGGGATCCTTCTGTCCTCACATAGCACAGGGGGCAGCACCGCCCTGTGGGGCCCATTTCTAAGGGCATTAATTGGATTTACAGAGGCTGCACCCTCATGACCCACTCACACCCCAGAGACCCAGCTCCTGATACCATTACAGTGATGAGAAGGTTTCATCAGATGAATTTTAGGGGGTAAAAATATTCAGAATATAGCAACCGGGAAGCAAAATTTAGTGGACAGTTTTAGGATAAACTTAATTACTTATGACAGAGGAAGGCATGCCAGTTTTTAATATTTTCCCTAAAATTCACCTTTATTGCATACAGTCCATCCGACCCCTTCCTGCCACGAGTACAACAGTTTGTTACTGGACCTGGAAGTAAAGGGGACAGGTGTTTTAGAGTTAACTTGAGACACAGGATTGTCAAAGTGCAGTTGCCATTTGATTGGGTATGAAGTTGTGTACAAACCAGAACAGCAGCGTCCAGACTGCAGCGGACTGTGGAGAGGTGCCTTTATGAGGGTTGTGATATTTAGCAAACAGCAACAGAGGACACCCAGCTAAATTCGAATCTCAGATACCAAATAATTGTTCAGTATAAGTGGTTTCCATGCAGTATTTGGAATGCACTTACTTTAAAAATACTACTACTAAACATGAACAGAAGCATTCCTCATTTGCCTGACATTCACATTTAACAGGGCGTCCTGTGTTTTGGCTGCCAGTGAAGAGGAGGGGAAGACTTAGGAGTAGGAATTGGTATTATCAGAGCTTTACAAAATAGAAATTTGAGAAAACCCAAGTGCTGACGTGATAAGCTAATGTGTGTTTGTGTTTGTGATGGTGAATTCTATGTGCCACTGATGACAGGTGTGTCTGTAATCAGTCACTCTGAGTAAGCCTAGTGCCTTCCATCACATGGTGGCCTTTCAGGTGACAGTCTGGATAGAAGGCTAAGGCTGGCCTAGTGAGAGGGGCTGCCAGCAGGAGCCTGCAGACAAGAGCCCCGGGTCTCCAGCCCCAGCTCCCGGGTGGGTCTCCAGCCTGCCCTTCTGTACATTTCATACTCACTGGCTTCTATCACTGCATGAGTCAATTCCTTGTAATAAATCTCTTAGTATATATAATTGTGTGTGTGTGTGTGTGTGTGTGTGTGTGTTTGTGTCTATCTGTCTGTCATCTTCTCTGGAGAACTCTTGACTAATACAGTATTAGAACCTGACTGTGATCCCGATTCCTCAGTGATCTCTGAAATGATTACAAATTTCAATGACACAAAAATGTTTTGGAGCCACAGAAACTTAACTTTCAAAGAGAATTTTATCTTTCATTCACTTATTTATTCAAAGAGGATGAGTATGTGTGTAAAACATGTGTAATTATTCTTAGAGCTGGGAGATGTGATGAGTATCCCAAACAAAGTCCCCACTCAGTGACACTGTCCCCTCAAGCTCGTCTCTACCTCTGGACCCAGCTGTATGGACATGCCCTGGTCTCATGAAGGACAGCACCACCAAAATGCTCTTGACCTCACGTCAAACATCGCTAACGTGACACAGTTTCTGACATTTCCCCCCTCCTCGCTGGCCTCATCTGAACACATGTGAGGTAGGCAGTGTCCTTTGGTCCACGTGGCACTTAGGATCAAGCAGACAGTGCCCGGTGAGAGCTGAGCTGTGCTAACGACAGCATGTGATGGAGCCTAGGCTTCCAGCACTGTGCTCTGCAAAGTCTAAGATCCACACTAATTTCAGGAACTGCTTTGAACAGTTGCCAAGAGAGGGAAATTTATAGTTACTGACAGATTTTTCGTAATATAGTTAACAAAGTATTTGGGGGGAACATTAGATTTTATCCAAGGACTTAAAGACTGACCAGGCTGAGGACCAGTCAGCACCATTAATTGTAATGATGTTCGCTGAGAACGGGTTGAGCAGACGGGAAGGATTAGCCACTTTCCTGACTGTGTCGTAGACACGTTTTCTGATATTTAAAACCATCATTTTGTGGACAGACAGACAGTAAGAACCAAGATGAAGAGTGCTTGGTAGCCTGAAAGCATAAGTGGCTCCCTGGTCCCATGTGCCTGCGAGAGTTGGCCCTGATGTGCCGAGGGGGCCTTTAGGAAGCACTTTGCTAAAATCAAGCCGAAGTCCATTTCGGGGTAGCTGTATCTGTGCGGCACCACCCCCAGGAGCTCAGCATTGTGGATGCAGCATGTGGTCACTCTGAACTCAAACAATCTGTTCTTTTTTTTTTTTTTGAGACAGAGCCTCAAGCTGTCCCCTGGTAGAGTGCCATGGCATCACAGCTCATAGCAACCTCCAACTCCTGGGCTCAAGTGAGAGAATAGCTCAGCATTGACTGAAACTCTCTAACAGAACTTTGATGAAATTACAAGTCTAGAAATCCTAGGAAAAGCAAAATTTGCATTTGTGAAAAGCAACATATCAGGATAGCCACTTACCGTCTTCTCTCAGCTACTTACATGCACATTACTTATAATCACTCCAGTTAGAAGTACAGTTTAGCCAAAGAAAACGGCCTAGGCCTGCGGCAGTGGACCTGGACAGGATGAACTTCTGGCTTCTCTAGCCTGTCACAGGATACAAGCAGAAAATTAATTTGTTCTGAATTCGTCGTCAATTTTTGTTTCTTGGCATGTCTGGTGATTTCTTTTGTGGGTTGTACATTTCAAATTTAAAATTGTGGAATGAACTGTGGTCCTGTGAATATTCCTGGGCCTGACTCTGGTGCACAGGTCAGTTACTCGTGATCCAATTCAAATCCTTCAAATCTCGATTCGGTCTTTGTCAGAGCGGGTCTAAATTAGCCACTGGTACAGGGTTAGTGTACAATGCTGGGGAAAGGCTCTTCAGAGGTCTCTACCGAATCATGTGATCATCAAAGCCTCTCCACCCTGGCACCTGTGAACTTAAACAATCAGGAGCCTTCTGTATGCTTCAGGGGAGCCCAGCTTACAGGTGTCCAGCCATTCTCTGCACAGATTTGCGGAGACCCGCCTCCACACACTCATCTCAGTATGCGGCAGAGGCTGAGAGGGCCTTGCAGGCCGACTTTTGGAGCCTGCCAAAAGGGGCACCCTGCCCTTCCGAGTTTTGTAACTTCCAGAAACACCCACCTCCTCAGACCCCTTCAGTCCCATCTCTGCTCACTTCTCAAGGGTGCTGCCAGCCTGTGCTTGATTCCCCTCCCACATCACGTTCTGACATGTGCTCCTGGGTGTGACTCTGTAAGGTGAACGCAAGGATCACTTTGTTGCTTTCTTTATCAAAGGGGGGAATGGTCCTGTGCTAACTGCTTATGATGTCTGCAAATGTGGATTCATGTATTTTGTCCACGAGGAAAATGGAAGGGAAAACCTGGACCCCCTTACTCCACGGTAGATAGCCAGAACTGGAACTCTTTCCTATTTCGAAAACTTAAATCTTAATGAAAATTTCAAAGAAGTTCCCTCTATCTTAAATGCATCTACAGTCCAGATGTAGCCCTCGTTGGGGCCTCTCCCTCTCGCTCTCCGTATCTGTCTCCTCTCTCTCGTGTCTCACACACACACTACTGCCGTATTTTAAAACAAATTTCCAGATTCCATATGATTTGACTGCTGTAACTTGGTATATCCACCTCTAAAAATGTGGACATTTCCTTACTTAGCCATAATATCATTATCACATTTATCAAAAAATGGCGATATTTTCTCGGTACCATCTGGTATTCATTTCAAACTCGAATTTCTCTTGATTATCTCAGAAATAGGATTTTATAATTGGTCTGTTTGAAGTGGAATCTAGAAAGTTCCTCCCTGTAATTTGTTCGTTCAGTCTTTCAGATCTCTTTTAATGTGATACAATCCCCCACCAGTTCTGCCTCTTTCCTTCATGATTCTGACTTGAAGTTCCTGTGTGGAATGTAACTGCTTCTGTATTTACTGATTGCCCCATGTAGGCATTTGACGTGTTCCTCCATTGTCTGGATTGACTATAAACTCACAGACGACTCTGAAGGATTCACTAGATGGAAGGTTAACTGTTCAGAGTGGAGAACACTCATGGGTGACACTGTGTACTACCCAGGGCAGCAGCCCATGCCTGGCGTCCCCTCCTAGCAATGCCAGCATTGGTCTTTGGTTTAGCAGTGACAGTCTGAATCTCCTTTGAAAAGCCTGCCTTCTTTAATTGATGGATAATCTTTACTTTAATTATTTTTCATTAAAATTTAAGTTTTAAAAATGGGAAGAATTCCAGCCAGGCCCACACCTTGATTTCAGCCTGGGGAGACCCTGAGCAGTAGACCCACCTGGACTCCTGACCTGCACACATGTGAGGTGATGAACAGGTGCTATGCCAATCTGCTACATTTGTGGTCATTTGTTGTGTGACATCTGGAAACTGAAACAAGTGTAGTATTTTATGTCTGGCTTTTCCCATTTACAGTGAGATTCGTCTCTGTTGTAACATGTTTCAGCATTTTACTACTTTCTGTTGCTGAATAATATTTAGTGCAGATTTTAATATCTTTATAATACTTTATATTTTTATAATAGTGAGTGATCAACAATATACAAAGAAAACATTATAATAGTGAGTGATCGACAATATACAAAGAAAACAATTTCTTCATATTTTTATAATAGTGATCAACAATATACAAAGAAAACAATTTCTGTACAATACTGAATGCTTGTAGTGTGTAAACATCCTTTGCATGTTCACAGGCAGACAGGATGAATGTATCTTCAAAGAAGATACACTTGGTTGGTGTTTACATTTCTTTTTTTTTTAATTGTTGGAGATTCACTGAAGGTACAAGAAACCAGGTTACACTGATTGCACATGTTAGGTAAAGTCCCTCTTATAATCCTGTCTTGCCCCCAGAGTGTTTACATTTCTAGTTTTAGCATTTACGGTTGAGGGTTGAGTCTGTGATCAATCTTGATTTCGGTCAGATATCAAGACAACACATATGATCATTTATTGGTCAATTCCTATCCCTCCAAAAATCTCATTTAGAGGAAGTGGCTGTGGTCTCTGACTTTGGAAAGTATGGGAGAACGTCTGTTTTTATATATATACAAGTGTGTATGTGAACGAGTATAGATAAATATTATCTCTATATAAATTATATCTATTTTTAAATTAAAAGACTTGAACGTGGTTGATAAAGTAAGACTCATCTTTATATTTTTATCTCCTTTTAATGGAAATTTAGAATTGATAGAAGTTATTAGATAATACAACCCAATTATACATATAAAAAACTCGGAATTGATCTCCACTGCCATGCTTATCAAATTAGTTTCTTAAGGCTAAAAAAAAAAAAAAAGAGGGTGTATACTTCATATTTAGTCTAGAACTATCTTAGTATTATGTTTGGTCACAATATTTTGTCTATATCTTAAAATATATTGAATTCAATTGTTTACACACAGAAAAAAATTATAAGTGATAAGTTGAGACAATTCTCCTCCCCCAGTTTGTTCAAAACCATTTCTTGAAGGGAGTTTCCTTTCCCATTTCGTTGTTTGATTTTTTGTTAAAATCAATTTTTCATTTAAATATTAGTTTCTTGATTCTATTATGTCCCATGATATATTCATCTGCCCTTATTCAAATCTCACCCTGTCTTAATATGTTGCTTTATAGTAAGTTTGAACTTAGTTGGTGCATTTTGCTCACTATATTAAGGTTTCCAAAACATAACTGTGATGTATATATCTCCCTATATTTAGGGTCTATCACCAGTTTTGAAATTTTTTTGAAAGATCTTGAATATCTTTTGAAGGATTTATTCCTAATCATTTTATATATCTGAGATTATTATAAATAGCATATTGCTTTTCAATTTCATTTTCTAATTGTTGAACGCTTGTGCATAAAATCAAAACTGACTTTTTATATTGATCTCCTATTCTGTCAACTTGCAAAATTCACATGTTTGGTTTAACTTTTTTTGTAAAATCATTTGAAATTTCTACTTATGAGAACGTATCTGTGAAGAAAGATCATTTCAGTTTTTACTTTTCAATCCCTATCTATTCATCCTTAAGTTTTCTAAAAGTGATACTGGGGTAGAAAGTTGTATTTAGAATAGAAACACTGTCAGGTTTGGCCAGAGATGTTCCATTCCCACTTTGGAAACTTTATGTTTGGTTTGTTTTCCTCATACAATAGTCAAGTATCTCAGGTTTTTTGTGACTGTTTGGTGGAAGAGAGAGAAAGTAAGTAATGACCAAAGTCATGTGAATATTGAGTTTCTGGGTTGAGGTTTGGATGCAGGTCTTTCTAACTGTAAACCACACAGCATGAGAATGATGGTGAACATTGAGTCTGTCATTTGTTGTAACAGCCATGTTTTCAGCTGTGTGCCTTATAGTGTATTTGCTGCCTTTTATATCATTGATAAAAATTGAGAAGACATAAAGACCTATTACCATAGGGACATCAATCAATGTATGATGTTCAGCCAGCTATAAAGCCACCCCAGCAGACACCAACATTCCCTCGGGGGCCTCACTTCTAATTGTTACTGGTAACGGACCTTTGACACGACTGAATAATTAACAGATAACAGGCAGCAAGTACTGCAAGGACCCATCAGCTCTGACTTGTGATGTTAGGTCAGACCTTGCAGTTGACGTGTGTGGAGTCTGAGGATGGAGCAGTAATGGCCACACCCGTCTGGTAGGCTACTGGGAAATCTTGTCCACCATTTATTTTTTGATTTAGGAATAAGCCCTTATCAAATGCCTTTTGGGCATCTACTAAGCAAGGAACATAAAATTAAAATACAATAAACTCTTCTTCTTTGTAAGATTTTTTTTTCTCACATACTGAGAAAAGAAAATGCTTTAGGGAAACAATTTAGCAGAGAAAGCCACATGAGCATTAGAGAGTCATTAAAAGTTGTACACTGGGAAATATAAATAGGTTCCACTGAATACATAATCAAAATTAATTAAAAAGAAATCTCTCACCGGCTCATAGTGACTTCCCCTGTGTATGTCTAAACAGTATTAAATCCTGTGGTGAAGCGAGACTCCATGGGTGTGGCTAAAGGACGTCTGCATCACCACTGCTCTTATATACTGTGTATACGAAGGACTCATATGTGGCTTAAATTGTACAGGTGTATAAAATTACAGCTGACGATCTCAGCTTTGTGATATCATGAAATAATTGCAAATATTGTTTAATATGTTCAGAGTGATCTGTTTTACATATTTTTTCATTTCAGTACCACTGACCTAAACATAGTTCTGTCCTTCTCAGATTGCACCCGATGGGGCAGGATTGTTAAGTGAGAAGGTTAGAGAAGAAGGACAATGAACGCAGCCCAACATTTCCCCGGCCACTCAAGGAGTGGGCAAACCAGATCCTAAGGAGATGTCTGAGAGGGAGGTAGAGGGTAGGAAGAGGTTGTTAGGAGAGTTATTAAATGTCAAGTGTGATACTTTCATTTACATCCAGGGTTTCTCTAAACATGAGAGCAACTTCTGGCACCAGAAACCAGTTTCATAGAGAACAATGTCTTCACAGACATGGGCACGAGGGGATGGCTTCAGGCTGATTCACGATATTATGTCTCCTCCAGATCATCAGGCATTAGATTCTCATAATGTTGGGGTCCTGCCCTGGGGGGAGGGTCCACTAAGACCTGTGGAACTGGTGTGACTGACTGAAGAAATATAAAGTTAGGAACCACAATGAAGAAAGAGACACCAGACCAAGAATGGAATTTTCAAAGGTGGAAGCTCAGGGGACCACTTCCCGTTTGTGGGTTCCACTTAGTGACCTGGAGTTCCTGTTCCACTCTGCTTTTATTGAAATCTATCTGTCCAGGTGGTAAGCTGAGGGAGGGAACAAAGACACCAGCAGTGTCTCTGGGTGAGCATATCTGCTCCTATTGTTATTATTATTAATTGTAAGGATTTGAGCAGTTTTGAGGAATATGACACTTGAGCCTTGTGTGGGGGCAGCCTTCTCTCTGGAGTAACACACGCAGATTCCTAGGGGGGTGTAAAAGCTCCACTAGTTCACTGCGGAGCAAAACGCCACTGGTGTTAATCTCCTCTGAGGAATTGGTGGGAGAGAGGAATTCTCCTCTCATTGCCACCACAGAGGATTTTCCTCTGCAATAAGGGATGTTAAGCCCTCCTCCCCCCTATCTCAGGGCTCCAGTTGTTCCCTTGGTCTCTGGCCCCAGCCAAACGCAAATCTCCACAATGGGCATCTGCTTTGTCTGTTTAATGGGCAGGAAATGACCTAGAAGGTGTGTCTACCCCAGGTCTTGTCATAACCTCTTTTATGACCATTACCTTCTTCAGAGTGTTCTCAGGTTCAGTAGGGTATTGGTGTAAGCTATATCCCAATAGGCCAGAGTTTCAGGCAAGTCTGGAAACTTGTTCAGATAATAAATTTAGCAATGGTTGGCTTAAAGGTAAACTAGCTGGCTTTCCTTTGTTCCGACTCCCTCAGCTTACCTTTTAATTTTCCCTTTTGCTTTCCCCTGCCAAGAATGGGGTCTTTGGTCCCCATTCTGCCTGCACTTCAGGTCTGAACCCAGCCCCACGTCTTTGGAAAGCCCCTCTTGAGCTTTCCCCACAATGAGGTGCCCTCACCTTTTGCCCCACTGCCCCTTCTCTTCCCTCATCGTCACTTCTGGTAGCTTGCTGGTCTGCACCACTAAAATGCAAATACTGGAAAAGGCCTTGGTTTATAATTCACCATTGAACTTTTCCAACTGGCCCTGTGTCTACACAAAGTATGTGTTCTACAAATACTCATTGATTATGTCAGTGTTTTTCAACCTTTTTTATCTCATGGCACACTTGAACCTATAGGTAAACTCCGCAGCACACTTAAATTATGTTGTTCAAAAAAAAAAAAAAAAGAAGAATAAAAAACAACATACTTACTGTGCTTTGAACTTCTTTTGAAAATAATTTAATGAATGATCTTTAAAAGTTTTCATGGCACACTTAGCTAAGATCCCAGCACACCAGGGTGCTGCAGTACAGAGGTTAAAACTGACTGGATTATGTGAATGCATTAAAGGCTGAATTCGCCCATCTTTAGATTATTTTTATTAGCATGCTTGGACCTTTACTTACATAATACTTTATCATTACATATAGAGTCACATATATAGTATTATAATAATATACAGCATTATTAATGAAGATGAGATATTAAGCATAATAATATTTTGCTTTAAAAATATTTCCAGAATCATCTGGGAAAGACACAAATGTTGAGGACCACCTTACTCTTATTGAGAAGGTTAAAAAGAAGAGGTGTGAAATACTCGACAAGTGGGATGAAATACAAGCTCTTGAAAAAGAAATTAAAACAACTTTGGTTCATACAGCAATTTCTGATATCACTGAGAACAGGATTAAAAGCATAGAGGTATGCGATCTATTTAGCTGTTTACATTGTTCTTTTGTTTAAAGACCTTGAAAAACACATGAAATAATGTTTTGTAGTAAGATAAAGGGGAACATAAAATTTGGTCCACATACATTTTTATTTCAAATTGCTTGCAGTAAATAACTATAAAAATAAGAACATCTATCTAAAAATAAAAATGAGGGTGACAAAAACTTGTTTAGAACTCTGTTCATGATCAAAACCTGATTTTTATTTGTGAATAACCTCACGAAACCTGACTCACACTCTAGTTAGAGAGTTTATAAGTGATATGGGATGATTCTTTCTTCCTGTGGTTATATAGTTGCATGTATTTTTAGCAATGCTGTCTTAAAGCACAATTATAATGTTCATAGAAGGATAGTGGTAGTCCAAAGTTTTTTTTTTTCATTTTCTCTCTCTTTTAAAATAACATTTTTATATTTCCTTCTGTGTATTTTTTTGTATCATTTGCTCTTTTCTTTCTTGCTTTTTATACTAAATAAATGTCTTCAGAAAAACTCTAATTTATAGTTGAATTTTAAATAGTAAAAGTAATGGTTTATAACTTTAAATATTGTGAGCATGATGCAATTCCAAAGTCATGCAAAACTCTTCTTTCACAATTCAAACTTCTTTAAAGAGGGAATAGAAGATTCCCTATGAAGAGTCCATAACACCAATTTATATTTAATTAGTTAATACTATATTTGGCTAGTTAATTAAAATACTAGAAAGACAATAGAATTGCATTTATTATTCTATAATATAATTGGCTACTTGTTCTAGACTTGAAATAGGCCATTATAAACTAAGTAGAAAAAAGCTAATGTATTGAGGATTAACAGTGTACCAGATACTTCTACGAATATTTTAAAAATACTATTTAATTGAATTCTCAATAACCATAAACAATAGCCAACATTATTAAAATTTTAAATTTATCTTGCAAGGAAATGAAATAGGCTAAGTAACTTGATTGAGGTCAAAGTTAGCAAGGTAGAGTTAGCATTCAAACTCAGCCTAACTTTTTAATTTTTCACTAGGCAGCCTGTTATAATGGCTAATCCTTTTTCAATATATTTGATATCAGAAAGAGCAAGTTTTTAACGCCACTTACCCATCATTATTTTGTTTACAATTATCTTAAATATTCTCATTCGCACTGTTAATTTTTCAAGTTCCCTTAATACTACTCTTGGTATTTTGATTATACTTACAATGGATTTATAAATTCATTTGGGAGGAAGTGACAGCTCTACAATATTTATGCTATCTTCTAAGATCATTTTATATTTTATTTATTTTTATGCTTTGGTCTTACATAATTTTGTTATGCATTTTTATGACTTTATGCTCTTGGTAACTGTTCTAAATGGAAATTCAGACTTTTTAAAATTGCAGTTTATAACCCTTCTTGCTGGTATATACGTGACTTACTGATATTTGTATTTTTATGTTGTTTCTAGTCACCTTGACAAATTCTATTATTAGTTCTGGAAAGCGCAGAGCTCATCATTCCCTATTTTTTCAACTATCATTTCTTCCAGTTTTTAACCTACAGAGCCAAGATCTTTCTTACTAACTTTCCTTCATGTTATGATCTGTTTATTAATCTCTTTTAAAATCGTATGCTATTGAGTTCCCTTAAAATTGTAATAGCAGCATTTACGTAATACTTTTGTCCTGTAAGTATAGAAAAATAGTTAACAAATATTCTTAACCAATTATCTTACTTTTAAAACCATTCCCATCCAGAATGAAGCTGTGAAATTTGAAACAGCAAATAGAATTTTAATGAAGAAACTAACAGTAAGTTTTTTTGTGGATTGGTGTTCATCTATAAAAATATTTCCTCTGGTGCCTGCTTTCCCTGTGCCATAAACCAAATATGAATATATGCAGTCTTTCTCTAAGTGATAACTTTGTATAATGCTAGAAATATCTGACTGAGCAGACATTAGCTGAAAACCAGACAGGTGTAAGCTAATAAATTAATAAAAACAGTAATAATTCAGTTTTTTTTATTAAATCATAGCAGTGTACATTAATACTATCATGGGGTACAGTGTACTGTTTCTGTATACAATTTGAAGTACTTTCATCCAACTGGTTAACATAGCCTTCATGTCTTTTTCTTAGTTATTGTGTTAAGACAT
>CAUYQV010171133.1:0-20913 GCA_963574575.1 Galagoides demidoff | reverse complement strand
CTATACATCCACTTCGATCAGCGGTTCTCAACCTGTGAGTTGCAACCCCTTTGGTGTCTCCTGCATATCATATATTTACCTTACAATTCATAACAGTAGCAAAATTACAGTTGTGAAGTAGCAACAAAAATAATTTTATGGTTGGGCATCACCACAACATTAGGAACTGTTGGTTCACGGCATTAGGAAGGTTGAGAACCACTGACTTAGGCGGAAAGTAAACTAATAGTATAAGAACTCTAAATTACATTGTTTTATTCTTATTTATTTATCACAGTTCAGAATTACAAAGATACTATTTTATGAAAATAATTTAAGAAACTATCACCATGACCTATACACACTCACTATATAATCATCTAAGATGTTTGCATGATTTAGGGAGATCACACTACCCCAGTGCATTCTACAAGAATCTCGTGGAAAATTAACTTAGCAGAAAAAAAGAAAAGAAAAGCAAGCTGAATCATCCTCTTCCACTTTACTGTCCCAGACTAGGAAAAGTCATCTTAGCCCTTAGGAAAATAACGCGCTGCTCACAAACTTGTTTGCCTTCATGAAGGTGAGCTAAGTGTTAATTGGAAAACAAACACTATTAACGGGAATTTGCTGTGTGTTCTCTCTGCGGATGGAGCCATCGGGGCAGACACTGGCAAAGTTTGGTGCCAAAAATTGTTGTAAACTGACTTACAGGAAGTTTCTTCATCCATTCCTGAGATTTTTGGAGAAATTGAGTTTATTTCTATTTCTGTCACTTCCTTGAATTCTAGAGGTTTAATTAAGGGCTCTGGGACCAGGATAATTGGATCTGAGAAGTTAATTTTGTTCTGTCATAAAATGAGTTCAACAGTGATATGTTGGCAAATGATTACCAACCTCATTTTTGAGGGAGAAATAAAACCTCTGATTCCTATTTTCTCTGACATCTGAGCTGTATATACTTGAAATCAGCTACGAATGTGATGAAAACAACTAGTTTGCAAAACTTCAGAAAATTCTATAGTTGCCTCTTGAGAGTGAGCGTGAACTGGACTGTACAAACTTAATGTTGATATATCATATCAGTATTATTTAGTAGAAAAAGTATTGTATTTTTGCTCTTTTTAGAATCATCTTGATACATGTCCATATCTCTATATGCATGTACTGTGGTCTGAATGTCCTCCCAAATCCTTGTGCTGAAACTGAATCTTCCTTGTGGTCATATTATGTGGAGCCTCT
Organism: Galagoides demidoff; assembly: GCA_963574575.1. Classification (NCBI taxonomy): domain Eukaryota; kingdom Metazoa; phylum Chordata; class Mammalia; order Primates; family Galagidae; genus Galagoides; species Galagoides demidoff. The sequence goes on along the minus strand of CAUYQV010171133.1, from coordinate 19,692 downwards.
CGGGAAATGATTAAGTGTTGCAAAAGGCCTGGAACGTACTAGCTTTATCATTTCCCATATCTCCTTCCATCCCGTCTGCCATGTGAGGACACAGAGTTCCTTCCTACTGGAGGATGCAGGAGGGAAGTGCCATTTTGGAAGCAGAGAGCTGCAGCATCAGAACCTTAATCTTGAGTCCAGAGCTGGGAGAAATACATTTCTGTTCTTTAAACAGTAAGGCATGTTTTTGTAGCAATAAAAATGAATGAAGACAGTGTACGTAAGAAGGGGAAATAAAGGAAAAATGGGGCTCACGGTCTAAACTCCTAAATGTATAAATATAACTCCATATTAAAAGCTATCTTGAATGTGTCTTATTACCAGTAATTTTTAATGGCAAGCTCATTTCCTGTGAATTTGTTCTACAAGGGAACATTCCTGTGTAGAAATATAATACACGATCACCAGCATACACAAAATGTGAAGGATTGTGTGGTGTAATAGCATTTGGTATTTTTGTAGTAATTGTTCGTTGTGTAACTGGTTGGGTCTACAAAAAGCATGTATGGGATTGGTAATTATCTAATGACTAATGAAATTTATGTATCCAATCTAACTTTTAAAATGAAATAATAGATTTTCATTGTATTTATAGTCAACTGCTCAAGCAAAAAGTAATTCAATACGTTTGCACTGGATCAATGCAGCAGAAATAAGGGCAGATCTCAAAAGCATGGCAAAATGTTTTTAATTACGAGATGTTAATCGTGAAGTATAAGAACAGAATTTGGATTACAAAGAGAATATATAATTGGTAAGACCTGAGGAGAAGGTAAAAATTAAACCCGGTACCTTAAATCCTATATATGTCTACCTTTTTCTAAACTGTTTTTTAATATTGATGTTCTCAGTACAGATTGCAGTTTACAATAGAACTATAGCTTCTCCTTGTTGCTTAGAGTTCACACTTAAAAATGAACAAAATATAAATAAAGTGAAAACTAACCAAGCTTTAAACAAAAATGTTATAAGTAGAGAATAAGGACACAAAATGATTGACTTTCAGTTCTTTGTTCTCACACAGATCCACAGAAAATCTGTGTAAAGATGAAATCCACCAATTCTGATAGCATTCATTTAATGAAATAAAGTCATATAAACACTCATTTGATGCACATGAAGTAACAGCTGTGTGTATGTGGTATGTGCAGACAGAGAGAGGGAGACTCACTAAGATAGCTACTTAAGTATCTGTGTGTATACACAACAGCTGTGTGTATGTATGTACAGACAGAGAGAGGGAGACTTACTATATGATAGCTACTTGTTATGTATCCGTGATTCTTACAGATACTTCAATTCATTTTCCAAAGGAAAATAATATCTAATGACATAAATTTTAACTGTGTCTTCAAGCATGCAAACAGTCTGTATACTAAATTTAACTAATAGCGGGACCCTCAAGAGAACTAGCCACCACTAAAAGAGCTGCCCTTATAAGCTTTTGGCCCTAGGTCTTCAGCTACAAGGGATTAATGTAAGAGCGTAACAAATAAGCATTAAGTTTGGCACAATTATACCCCACATTCTTGTTCTGATAAGTCAAAATATTTGTGTCCGTCAGTCTTAGGTTTATTGTAATAAGAAGTTGGATGAGATGTAGGAACATATTCCCATATTATCAGCTTACTCAGAATTTATTTTGACTGGAACCATTTCAGAAGAATCATGTTTCATCATGTTTTTATGTTTTCACCTCTTCTTCAACAATTGGTACAGCAGTGATGTGGGAATCAGTTAACATATGTTGTCCAAAAAACCAGTATCCAAACTGCTATAGCTTGAGAAGACCACATAAATGTATTCTCAGATCTATGATCTCAGAGGATGGTTAGCTGAGTGTCTTTCCAACCAAAAAAAAAAATCCATAAGTGCACCCAAAACATACAGAAAATTACTACTAGCTAAAACAAGAAAGAGAATTCTTGCATTTGAATGTTTTGTTTAAAAAATAAATAAATAAAAATCCTTACTATGTTAAGCCTAGTACAGTTATTGGTACAAATAAATACCTTCCTAAACAAACAAATCACCAGTATTATTGGTGGAAAGTTTATTCCTATCTTTTAAAAATAGAAAAAGGCAAAATAACATTTTTACAAAATGACATGAGTTTCAAACCAAAATTAAAATAAGGATAGAGAAAATGAAACAATAGTGTTCAATAAAAAGTTGTACCTTTATCTTTTTATATTTCTAAAATCATAACTGAAAGTATATCATTATTCAATAGGTTTAATTGTGATGTGAGCGAAGTTTAAGATAATTCTAGCTGTGTGACAAATTTGACAAATATTTAAATTCTAAGCTATGGAATCATTCATTCAGAAATCAGAGTGTTTTGCACACTGTGTTTAAAAGAAAGATGAAAGAGAAAGTCCTAACGTCCTTTCCTTCAAGGAGTGTGTACATTAATGAAAGAATTGAACAGTGAGAATCAAAGAGAGGAGAGACTGGGGGAGAAAAAAGCAGGAGAGAGAATTATGTGGAGGAGGGGCAAGAAGGAAAAGGAAAATTAAAAAAAAAAATTAGAGAAAGGTTGCCAGATGCAGAGCCAGAAGTAATAAATCCTAAACAAGCATAAATGTCTTTAAATTACTCTCTTAAAACGCAAAGTCTTGGAGCAGATTCAAAGCCAAATCCCAGACTATGCTATGTTTATGAAAAGCATATAAAACTAAATGGCACATGGGCACTAAAAATAAAAGACTAAGCAACGATGCATCCATGCAGTTGAACTAAAAACGCAGAAATAGTACTGTTGTCAGAAATCAGTGTGATGCTTTGAAAACAAATTGGTAATATATAAAGGATGTGAAAAATCCATTATTATTCTTTAAAATCATTTTTTTGAGACAGTTTACTATTGGCATGGGACTGATTTTTGTGTCTTAACTTTATATCCTACAATTTTACTAAATTATTACTTCTAATTGTAGAGTAATAGAGTTTTAGGATTTTTTTTTTTCCTAGCATCTCTAGGGTTTTGTAACTCTATGATCATGTTGTCTGCAAACAGGAACAATTTGACTTCTCCTTTTTGGTTGTAATGCCCCTTCTTTCTCTTCCCTAACTGCTCTAACATTAACTTCCATTATAAAAGTGTTGAAAGTGGGCATCCTCGTTTTGTTCCATGTCTTAGAGGAAAAGCTTTCCACTTCTCTCCATTCAGTATGATGTTAGCTGTGGGTCTGACATATATGCCTTTGTTGGACTTAGGTATGTTCCTGCTATTCCTACTTTGTTGAGAGCTTTCATCAGGAAAGGATGCCAATTTTATCCAATGTTTTTTCAGAATCTAAGTCTAACTCATCATAATATAATTTTTCTCAAAAATACATATGTAAAATAGAAATATGAAAATTACAGAAAATCTTCAAAAGTAAAGATTTTAAATACTATGATAAGTAAATAATAGCAATCGTATAGTGCTATAACAGTATTTGGGCAATTTAATAAGACTTGTTTTATGCAGGACATAGGATTTGGTCACATGAATTCTCACTCGACCATTGCAGAATCTGAAAGTCCTCCATTTATTTGTTAATTTCCCACAGCATGGTTCTTAATAGCCAGCTAAAATTTCATCATAAAGATATAATTACTGAATTTCTAATGTCCATCTATGTATTTTCCAATTTGTCACTTTTACCAAAACAATAATCTTTCCAGGCACATTTTGAAACTTTTCTGATCACTTCTTTGAGATAATTTTCTAAAGCAGAATTCTAAACATGATTTTTTTGTCCATATTTGTCTTTTACCACATTAAAGGAAATCGCGTATAGCATTTGGATAAACTGCTAAATTATGCCATTTTCTACAGTTTGGCAGGTTCTTACACTTTGGAGCCCTGTAGGGAATGTAAGCGTGTGCTCATTTGGTGACAGCATCTTTACCACCACTGTGCACTGGTATTTTTTTAATAGCCATTTTTAATAAAAAATTATGCCTCCCTGTTCTAATAAACACATTACTGCCTGCAGGTGAGATAAATGCCAGGAAGGATAAATATTCATTTATTTGACATAGTAATTTTACCTTAAAAAAATTCCCTGTATAATTTATCTAGAAAAAAGTATAACCCAAAAGAATATATGGAGGGTACTAAAAAAATGTATACTAAAGTCCCATTTGACAAGAGACACGAGATACAATATACAAAATAATAAATGTTACTGGCATGTATTAAATATTGCAATTTTAAAACAGTTTTGTTTTTCTTACTTAAAAAGTGTATTCAGTTTTTGGCACCTTCTGCATATGTGTGTGTATGTATAAAGATCTTCATTAGTTGTTTATATTAGTACAATGTTTAAACAAATCTCCATTATTATGAAAATAATTAAATAGATTATGCTTCATATTCCTCACAGAATAGCCTGCAAGTTAAACCTTCATGGTTGACCATCTCCTTCCATTGACTACCTTCTTAAGTTGACCTAATTTTTATAGACCTCATGTACATACACCGCATGTACTCAATGGAAGACTGACCTCCATATGTTGAACACCTCTATAAGTTGTATCTTGACCACTTGGACTGTGACATAGAATATTTATTTATACTCCATACTTGACCAGTGGAGTCCACTCTACAATGAGAGGTAGAAATGGTGGATGTTTCCCTTTAGTCCTATTATTTTTCTTTTGTATCAATTCTTTATTCGTGTTTTATTATTTCTACATGTTGGATCAGGCCAACGTCCTATTGTTTAGTATATATTGTTGGAGATTTTTTCAACTTGAAAAACTGAGTGGTCTGAATTTAGGTACATCCTAAAATTACTGGAAAATTTCATAGTTAATAGAGACATGAGGGGCCAAGGGAAAGAACTCAGAAAGCTGACATTGAAGGCCAAGGGAAAGAACTCAGAGAGCTGACATTAAAGGAAAAGGTTGATCTTTTATATTTTCTGGGAAGCAGCAGCTTCTCTACAAAAAGAGATTGTAATTTGTGGGTGTTAGTAAGAACACAGTCAGCAACATCCAAAAATGTGAATGTGAGTACTTGGGGAGAGCTGGCAAGGAAACTAGAGACCTATAGTGGAAAAGGAGAACTTCCCTTGATGAAGTCCATGAAGCCACATTAAACAGGTTCAAACAAATGAGGGCAGCTATTGCCAAATCTCCAGGCTGATGATCCAAGAAGTTGCTCGAAAACTTGGGGTGGCAGATTTCCAAGCACCAAATGGTTGGGTGGAGAAATTGCAACATAAAGATCTCCCAGAACGTATTGTGTGGTAAATCCAATGAAGTTCCAGTAGAAGTTGTGGAAGAGTTCATCGAAAATTCCCAGACTTCACCAGAGGCTTCAAAGATGTTCCTTTAACATTGGTGAGCGTGAACTCTTTCAACATGATGCCTGGCAGGAACCCTTTTGTGAAGGGAGGCAAGAGTGGGAAAACTTTCCAAAGAATGTTTTATAGTTCTGAAACTAATGCCCTTGGTTATTGATAAATTGGCAATGTGTCATGTCAACATCAAACAAATGTGCATAGATGATTTATGTCCTATTTAATGAGAAGGTAACAGGTTTTTATTGAGAAATGATGAAGAGGAAATGGTCTATTCCAATGACAGTAGACAGCTGTTCTGGATACTTGGAAGTGAATCATCTCACAAATGTGACACCGGAATTTCTGCCTCCAAACACAACCTCAAAATACCAACCTCATGGGGAGGATCCTGTGGCTCAAAGGAGTAGGACGCTGACCCCATATGCTGGAGGTGGCAGGATCAAACCTAGCCCTGGCCAAAAAAAAAACAAAAAACGAACAAACAAAAAAAAAAAACCAAAACACTAACCTCTTGCCAAGGAACCAAAAAATATTTAAAATGCAACACCTAGCCCAGCTTTTACAGTGAATCATTACTGAACACAGACATGTGGTTCACCTGTGGAAGCAACTTCATCTACTGTATTAGCTAACACTCTGGATGCTGTCCTCTGGATCTGCTTGGAATAAAGTTCAGACAAAAACAATACAGAAGTGTTTCGAGAAAATTGGATTTGTCACAACCCAAGAGCACGACACTTGACCCCATTAGACGGTCCATCTTCCATGGCAGAATTCAAAAGAGTTTTATTGCAATGGATAATGAGGTGGCAACCTGTAATGAAGAAACAATTTTCCAAGAAATATTGATCTAAGTAGGGATCAGCATGAAAGTGCATGAAGCAGCTGACAAAGTGGAAGGAGCCAAGAAGAATGACACAGACATTGCAGAGAATCCAGAAGAAAAGGATGTCAGTCATCTGATAATGCAGTTGCGGTCATTTTTTCTGGAAAAATTTCAAGTGTGCTGGGTGGAATAACCAGCATCAGGAGTTCTTTCTCCACTTCCATTAGTAATAAGAATAAGAAACAAATCAAAATTGACTCTTTTATGAGAAAGAATGATTAAAACATGGGAAAATAATAAATGGATTGATTTTATATGATATTGTATGTATGCTTTGAGTGTTTTGATTATGTGTGATTTTGTGTGATAGTCTCAAAAAAAAGCATACAAGAAATAACATACATGTATGTATCAGTAGTTGGGTCTAGTTCTTTATGTCAACCATATATTGACCAGTTTGTTACAGTCACTTGGGTGGTCAACTAACTGAGGTTCTACTGTCTATATTGCCATCATTACAATGATATTACTGATGACCATCATCACCATGTGAAAAAACATCATAACATCTTAAAATTATGTTGATGATTTTTTTTCAGCATAAAAGTGTCAATGTCTGTATTAAAGAATGTGGATAATTTAAAACATAAAAATGCATTGTATAAAAAATATGCAATATAGAATTAGACAGTTTATTTTGCTTGCTTTTATTTAGCTAATTTCTCTTAAACAATTGTATAGTTTTACAGTAAAAATGAAGTAGAAAGAGGCATTTGATGATGAGTCTAAGAGAAGTGGAGATGGTTTTTATGTGTCCCTTATCTCTATGGCTACTATTATCCTCCCCACTTAGGCCTTATTGATTTACAACTGAATTGATACAACTTGCATTTTACCGCATTCATTGTCTCAAGCCTCAAGCCTTGGTATGGTTTTAAATTTAAAATTTTTTTAACATAAAATTTAAATTTTTTATATTATACACACTATTTACTCAAATCTTTACTAGTGTATACTCTTATATTTGACTTCTTGGTTTGAATCTCAGCTCAGATCTTAAAGAGGTTATATATCATCTCATTAGCTGTTTTTGTATCTGTAAAATGAGGATACAAGTTGTACTGAAGCCTGGTGCCATGCTATTTTCACAGTACTTACCTAGTGTAGAAAGGATGAATGAATGAGTATTAATAAAAATGATTTTTATTATAATCTTAGTGCTTAAAACTTTTTTAAGTTACCTTATAAATCTCAGTCTCATTGTGCTGGTTATCAGCTATATTATCCTGTATATTTTGAGGAATTTTCTGTGCTACACACACACACACACACACACAACACACATTTCCTCCAGTCATTCCAGCTTCTTCCACCAACTGGCCACCTCAATTGCCCTTCCTAATGCTTTTATGCTAATACTCCGTTCAACCTTGAATTAACAGCCAGGAGAGGAAACACCTTTCCAGTGGCATGATGGAGTCAGCGATGGCAGCTTATGGGGGTGGAATATTAATTTTTTATAAATCTTGTGAACTAGTGGACAAAATTTGGTACAATGAAATAGAAGTAGATGGGAGGATTACACCAGGGAAAGTAGAAAATATTATAAATATGCCCTTGCTTCCTAATTTTTTTCTTCTAGAAGCCGGTTAAACATTTACTAGTACATTAATGTATCTTTGCAATTTTTAATTAGTTTTAATTATTATGGGTACATAATAGTTGTACATGTATATCTTTATAGGTCACATGGGTGTTTTGATACAGGGATACAATATGAATTAATCACAGGAAGGTATACTCTTTTTTTTGAGATGGAGTCTCAAGCTATCCCCCCTGGGTAGAGTGCCATGGCATCACAGCTCATAGCAACCTCCAACTCCTGGGCTCAAGTGAGTCTTCTGCCTCCGCCTCCCAAGTAGCTGGGACCACAGGCACCCGCCACAACGCCCGGCCATTTTTTGGTCGCAGCCATCATTGTTGTTTGGCGGGCCTGAGCTGGGGATTTGAACCAGCCACCTTAGGTGTATGTGGCTGGCGCCTTAGCTGATTGAGCCACAGGCGCCGAGCCGCAAGGTATACTCTTAAGATATTGTTCATTATAGTCACTTTGTTGTGCTATCAAATATCATTTATTCTATCTACTTACATATTGCTTTATTTTTGCACCTATTAAGCATCAATTCCTTTGATTCCTCTGTAATGCACGTTGGGCCACTCATTTTAAATAAGAGAGAGACACCACTTTGAAGTTTGCTTTCACTACAGCTTAATATTGGACAGAGTCACCTAACAATACAATGTTCAGTGAATCTCCTCTGTGACGTGTGGATAACATCAATTTGATAGATTGTGTGTATATCAAAATGACACATACAAAATTTATTGTAAATCATAAACTGAAATAGAGAAGGGAAGTTCTATAATTATCCCTTAACATTTCATTTTAAATGGTTTTTAAGATTAAGCAGAGTCATTGGTTTTGAAATGCCACTTCAGAAACATGACTCTCTGTCATCAAACTGTGAATCAACTCACAAGCCATGCCCTGCGCCTTTTGCATAAGCAAAATGTTGTGCTGTTGATTAAAGGATTGAAACAAGAGCTTCCAGTGAGATAGTCTTTTAATGTTAGAATATTCAATCTGAAGTTGACACGGTCACTTGATATTTTTAATCATAGATTTTCAGTCCTAGGACAAAACTGGCTTTGTCTTTGAAGTGTCCTTCCTACTTGAGTACATTATGGAATTTGGCACATGGAGAACAATGGAAATAATATGAATCATAAAACTTTCCAATTTTTTACATGTAGCTCTGTATTAAGAGTAATAACAACTACAGGTGAATTTACTGTGAAGCTAATGAGTTCAAACTTTAGGCCCTCCCTGTAAAAGGGGTTCTTTTAAGGTATGGTACCTAATTTTTCATTTGTAATCATGGGAGTTTTTACTTGAAGAGGGTCCTCAAAATTTTATGAGTGTCAGGTCCTTTTTAGAGTCTGAGAAGGAACATTTATTTTCTAGGTGGAGTGTTTTGTTTCAGAGCTTGGGCTGAGTGACTGGTAGTCGCCTTGTTTTCCCAGAGGGGTTCTCTCAGATGTGGCCGATTGACTCTCTGAACTTAAATCAATCTTCATGTCAGAAGGTATCTGTGCACAACCTCAAGGGTAAGGGACAAACAAAATCTTTAAATTTCATCAAACCCTGGCTTGGGGCCCATTCAAATGAGGAATAAAAACTGAGTTTTTCATTGATCTCTAGTTTCTTGGTAGGAATTTTAAGAAATGAAAGAAACATATATTGCAAAATGTCATAAGTTTTTTGGTTGAGATCTCCAAGACTCTGTAAAAATGACTTATCAGCTTCCAATCATACAATTTATGTGTTTTAATCTCAGTGTTTTTTTAATTATTAAAGAAAAATTTCAAGCACTTAACGTGCATTCCCCCTTTGTGGGAGTAGAATTTTAACTAACAATGGCAATGAAAGCTTAACTAATTCATTTCTAATTGTTGTAAAATACAAACGTTACAAGCCAGCGAGGTTGTTAAATTTTTAAAAAGTTAAGTAAATGTGGGTGTATGGGTGTGGGAAACGATTTTCATTTATTTGTCATATTTATCCTCAGAGGTATAATTAAGTATGTAATGAAAGGTTTGGGACATGCGAGCCCTAATATTTTTCTGCCACATTTTACCTCTTAGTTAACAGATCCTGGGGCTGTCTGGCAGTCATTGTAGAGAGGTTGGGCTACCAAGATGGGTGAGAAATACCCAGTGGTTCCTTACATAAGTATTTCTGTACTCTTGTACTAGTCATATTAGTATATTCTACTTAATATCAACCTTGTTTATTTGAAGCAAAAGTGTCCTGTATACACATTTTAAGCATTTTTAAATATTCTTTCATACTTACACACAAGCAGCCTAAAACCTAATTTTTTCTATGAAATCATTATTTCTTTCCAAATTTTTTTGATGGCAAACTTGTTTCAGATCCCATTCAGAGTAGTTTACCTGAAGGAATTCCTCTACTACGTACAGACTGTGATGTGCAGACAGGTTGAAATGAAATAAGGTTGCAGTGCTGAAGTGGAAGGCATGAAGTATGCGTAAGCAGAAACAAAGGATCTTATGATATATCTTTATGTGTAATTAACCTTAAAATTAGTACTAATAATCTCAATTTTTATACTTATGAGTGGGAAGGTGGAGATCTGATAGTCAGGGCTCAAGGACGCACCCGGGAACATTTGCAGCACTCTTTACCCCGGCCTAGAATAAGTTTCCAAAATGTGTCCTTTGCGGGACTTGCAATGCAGTAACTTTGGCCAGGCTATTTAATTCTTCCAGTAGCTCTGTGAGAACAAATGTATTTTTCTGTACATAATTAATTGCAGTTTATTTTCAGATTTATGATACATAATAATATACAACTTTTTTACACATTTAATGTGTATATTTGGCAAATTTAGACATATGCATATATTCATGATAACCATTGCCATAGTCAAGATAATATGTAAACATATCCATTACCTCCCCAAGTTTCCTCGTATTCTTTCCTGGGTTATTGATCAACAGTTTTGTGGTAAGAACAGTTAACATGAGATTTATCCTCATAACATTTAACCTCAATATGGTGCACATACCATATTGGTAACTCCAGGAGCTCTGTTATACAGCACATCTCTAGAACTTATTCATCTTCCCTAAGTGAAATTTTATTCCCATCAAGCAACAACTCCTCAACTCCTCCTCCCACTGACTTCTGGCAACCCCCATTCTAGACTCTGTTTCTATGACTTTGAGTAGTTTCATTACCTCATACAAAGAGAACCCTGTAGTGTTGGTTTGAACCACACCAGAATCTATTAATTAAATAGTACTTTGAATAATAAGGTATTTTCTACCATATATACACAAGAGATCAAATAACTTTTTGAAATAAATTCCCCTGAATTTATAAGGATTAATGGGAGTTGGTATGTATGACTATGTGAAGTTTGTAAGTTCCAACAATATTTAAACATGTTAATCTGAGTCAAAACAGAGGGTCTTGAGATAATAAGTGATTATCTATATATTGGAACTGGAATATGACTCATCTATAAACTCCCTTGTTAATGCTGACTGTCGTCTGAAGTCTTCCATTTTTAATCAGTTCTGATATGCCTGTTTGTACTTACATATACACTGCACGTCTTCACCTTGAACAACTTGTGACTTTTCAAAGCTCTGGAGATAATTTCCTGATGAAACACATGCCTCCCTTTTATGCCTTTCTTGACTCACCCATTTACTATGATCTAAAAACAGTACGGGACTCACATGAATCAGAATATTGTTCTTGCTTGTCTTAGCAATTTTGTAGAGGGTATTTTGAATCTCTTCTTCAAAACTTCTTCTTAATGACATAATAATTGTTTTTATGACTTTTCCAATGAACTGTGAAGCCCTCAAATGCCAGGCCATATTCCTAGGGTAATGAAGGCTAAGAGAGAGGATTCTTCATTTTATCATGGCCTAATTGTGAAGAGTCACCCTCATTCCTTTCATAGAAGAAGCAGAAAATATGTGGGGAGATAAGATTTAAATGAACATCATTATAATCATCATCATTTTTATCATCAAATATTTATTGATACTTGTCCTTTGCCCAAAGCTCTAAGGAGGGCTGTAATGAATTTTAAAAGCCTCTGTCCAATCCTGTGATATTTATAGACAGAAAAATAAAGCATCAGTAAAAGTTCCTTGGAGAGCTTTTGAAAATAGATATAATATCCCCATAAAATCTTTCTAAACAATGAGAATATTAGCAAAATGATTGTTAATTAAATGCTTAATCCATGATGGTTTAACCTGGGGCTTAATATATCTAGTATTTATAGGCTAAGACTCTTTTTTCTAATGATATATGTTTTGTTAATAACTACTTTATATACTTTCAATTTCTTTTGATTTTCTGGCCAACAATTAAAAGGTATTTCTAAGGAAAATATTTATTTCCTGGATAATTTTTCGTAAGTCAGACTTCCCAGGAAGGGGACCGACATTTACATGCTGGTGACTGATGAGGGAGGGCTCTTGGTGGTAATGTCTGTAAGGAAGAAAGAAGTAGGACAGGAAAAGGAAGATGTTAAGATTTAGGCTTTCTTTCTTTTTTTTTTTTGCCATTTTTGGCCAGGGCTGGGTTTTGAACCCACCACCTCTGGCATATGGGACTACTCCTCCTCCTTTGAGCCACAGGCACTGCCCTGATTTAGGCTTCTTTATAACAGAAGCCTCAGTTAATCTCTCTGGGAACTCTAAAGTGGAGGTGGCCATGTTGAGTTAGCCTCATACAACTCACAGAAACTATGGAGGTTTCTTGGATCTAAACTTGGACAAGGCAGCCCCCTTTAGCCCAGGCAGTTCAGTTCCTGAGGGTGGTTGGAAGGCACTTTCTTCAGCATTTGTGGAGACTGAGTGCTGTTCTGAATGGGGACCCGGATGCACATGGCTTACCTCTATGATAGTGAACCCAATGTCCTGCTCAGACCTACCTGCTCTCTGAAATAAGTATATGTCGTTTCAAAACTGATACCTCAAATTTTTATGTGTCCCTTCCTAGGTAAATGTACAAGAGGAGGATTACTAGGAAGAATTGCAATTTCTGTCAATGAAGCTGGTCTTGGTACTTCAGAAAGTATTCACTTTTCTCCTATGCAGTTTTTATTACCATCATCTTTGGCTAATAGATATGCTGGTCTAGTGGATTACCATGTGAGATAACCTAGAACCTTATGCTTGAGAGGGCTGATCTCCAAGTAAGGCTGTGGCTTCTGTATTTGTGCATTTATTGACAATAATGGGCAAAGGATTATCAAGACTTGTCCCAGTAAATCATATTGATACAGGAGGGGTGGTGCCCCAGCACCTGGAAGGAATTGTCTCACCTTCTGCCAGCCACTCCAGGGTGTTGGTGCAGCAGGATGTGGAGAGGCCAGAGCTGGAGGACCAAGTGGGGCAGAGGTGGCTGATGGGGCTTAAGCCTGTGTGGTCCCTGGTTAGTTGAGGGAGACCATGGCACAGGCTGCACTGGTGCCTCTGCCAACCCCAGACCCATCTTTGGACCTAGAGAGCTCTCCTCTGGCTGCTACTCCCCTGTAAGCATTTCACAGGCCCAAGGGTGATGTAGGGCTCCCCCATTGAGGGATGAATAGGGACCCCCCATTTCCTAGACCTCTCAATCTCATGTAAATTTTCTAGGCCTGGGCAATTGCATGAAGGAAATTGCTCATTCACCTTGCCCTGAGCGGGAGGGACTGCATCCATTCTTTAATGCGCTCATTCACCTTGTCCAAGAAGAACGCCCTGTATTTATTCATTTGTTACCAAGTTTTGGCCAAATGTAACTACAAAAGACCCATTCAACCTTATATACCCTAAGACAGGACCCAGGTGGATATTTTCTGACTTGGGTCTTTCCCTCTCCCAGGATCTCTGGTGGGTTTTCTGTGTTCTTTTCTGTACATGAAAGCCTCTCTTACCACTGATCTGTGGTCCATGGATTCATTCTGTGAATCTCTAAGACCATACACCTACTGAAGAAAGAAATTCTGGTGACAATATTAATGTCCTGTTTCCAGCCCTCCCTGTGCCTACTATAGCAGCACCCTGCTTCTCACTGAGCACCTATATCAGTTACTGCTGTGTCGTAGTCCATTCAAGCTTCTATAACAAAATACCACAGACTGAGGTGGGTAGCTTATAAATAGCAGAAGCTTATTTCTTATAGTTCTGAAGGATGGGAATGTCCAAGATCAAGGGGGCAGAAGGTTTTGTGTGTGATGAGGGCCACTTGTAGCTCATAGATAATGCCTTATCACTGTGTCCTCGCATGGTAGAAGGACTCATGGTGGAAGGGCCCCCTGAGCCTGTTTTATAAAGGCACTAATTCCATTCATGAGGGCTCTGCCTTCATGAACTAATCAGTTGCCCAAAGGCCCCATTTCCTAATACCATCACCTCAGGGATTAGGATTTCAACATGTGAATTTGGGGATACAGCATTCTGTTCATAGCATATTAGGAACTTCATTCTTTGGCTGGTGGTTCCTTGCCACAAGGAGCCCAGAATAGCAATAAATTCAAAAACAGACTATAATGGTGTCATATGGTGGAAGCATTACTCCCTTGGTGATTAAAGCCTCTAGATCCATGATGCCTATATGAGATCTTACAATTAAGTTCATGAACTCATCTTAGGGAATGTACTACACACCTCATTACTGAATATCACTATAGTCACCTTTGAGGAACTCTCCTGGGGAAGCTACACACTGACACTGTGCCTGTTTCACCCTTCAGAATAATCTTGGACCTCTTTTTCTAGACCGATCATTGTCCTTGTATTATTATCTTTGATATACTTAATGCCATCAAAATACCTTCCTTTTAATGTTACCTTTATCTTTAGATAAGGAGGGTATTCCAATAGTTATTTGTTTACTGGCCAAATCTCCCTCACAGACAGTGTTATGTGAGCTGGTGCATTGTGATGATGAAAGAGCCATGAGTTGGCAAAAAGTTCAGGTCATTTCCATCTAACTTTTTCATGAAACTTTCAACACTTTCAAATAGCAAACTTGGTAGACCGTTTGTCCAGTTGGCACAAAGTCATGATGAACAAGTCTTCTAATATCAAAAGGGTTAGCAACATCATTTGGACCCTTAATTTGTATACAACCTCCAAACTTCTGTGGTAAATTGACCATCTCTTTTTAAGTGAAAATTTCAGCACTGACTCTGCCAGTATCCTACATAGTTGTACAGAGAGACTTTTCACTTATTAATTGTAATAGTGGTGCCTCAAGAAACACCCAAATCATTTATTAGATGTAATATAGCTATGTATTTATCAGGAAAATACTAGTAACTTAATGTAAAACATGTACCAGGCCCTAGGTAGTTGTTATACTCATCTTAAGAAAACTCTGATTACTAACAAATAACTTTTATTTACAAATGAGATAATGTAACTCTATTAAATATCATTATTGTCATAAATATCTTCCCTTTCCTAAAAAAGGGAAATTCTTTCCTAGTTCATTTATGTTGTACTTGGTGACATTACTTGATTTGGCCAGTGAAATGTAGGTTAAAGATTTAAGAGTCACCTACATTTTCTAGAATTTTTATGGCTTTACAATTTCCATTTAAGTCTTTAGTCCATCTTAATTTTTGCATACAACAAGGGACAGGGATCCTGTGTCATTCTTCTCTATGTAGCTATCTAATATTCCCAGCACCATTATTGAAAAGAGCATCCTTGGGCCATACATGTGGCTCAAAAGAGTAGGGCGCCAGCCCCATATGCTGAAGGTGGTGGGTTCAAACCCAGCCCTGGCCAAAAACTGTAAAAAAAAAAAAAAAAAAGAGAGAGAGAGAAGGGCATCCTTTTTCCAGTTTATCTTATTGTCTGCTTTGTCAAAGATCAGTTGGTTAAAATACAGCAAAAAAAAAAAAAAAGTAAATGACAAAAATAATTAAATTAAAAAGCTGATGTACAGCAAAGAAATAACCAACAGGGCAAATTGACAACCTAAAGAATGTGAGAAAATATTCATAAAATATGCATCTGACAAGGGGTTGCCATCCAGAATTCTATAAAGAACTCAAATCAGCAAGGAAAAAAAAAAACATCAAAACATGGGTAAAGTCTATCTTTTCATAAGAAGATAGACTAATAGCCAATAAACATGTAAAAAAAATACCAAACATGACTAATCATGTCATACAAATTAAAACTATAGCAAGATACCACCTTACTCTTAAAAGAATGCCATTATTTAAAAGCCAAAAACAATAGATGCTGGCATGGATGCAGAAAGATAGGAACACTTATATGTCATTGATGGGACTGCAAATTAGTCCAATTTCTATGGAAAATAGTATGAAGATTCCTTAAAGTGATAAATGTAGACTACCATTGGATCCATCACTCCCACTGCTGAGAATCTATTCAAAGGAAATGTTGTCATCTTATCAAAAGGACACTTGAAATCAAATGTTCATTACAGCACAATTCAAAGATATGGAATTAATCTACGTGCCTTTCATTTGTGAGTGGATAAAGAAACTGTGGAATATATATACATATAGCATGGAGTACTGTCCATCCTTAAATAGGAATGAAATTGTGTTATTCATAGCAATACAAAGGACCCTAAAGACCATTATCCTAAGGGAAGTGGGTCAGGAGTGTAAAAGTAAACACCATATGTTTTCATTCACAAGTGGTAGGTGATAGAAGTGTAAATATGGGCCTAAAGCAATATAAAGGTCTTGAGAAACCAAGAAGGGAGTGGCCAGGAAGGTGGTTGTGGAATTAAAAAGTTATTTGTTGATTACAAGGAACATTATTCTGGTGATGGATACACACACACAAAAGAATCCCAATTTAAGCATTATATAGTATCTCCACATAATAAAAGCACTTGTACTCTTTAATGAATACTTTGAAATAAATAAACTGGAAATTAAAAAACAGTCACCTACATGATATTGGCCTATCCAAGTCACACAAATAAGCTAATGTAACAGGACGGAAAGTGCCCTTTTTCCTCTTGAACAATAACGTCAGGGTCTCCGATTATGCTCTGTGTCTGAAAGTGAAGACAATTTAAAGAGAATCTGTAGTGGACCCTGGTCACGGAGTCTGAGTAGGAAATAAAACTGTGTCACGAACTTTTGAGATTTAATGTACCTGGCATGTAGTGAGGGCTCCATGCTTCAGCTACTATTATTATTCTTATATTCTTCGTTGTAATAAACATATTACTCATCTTTATTCCCAAGTAAACATTGTGTGCTGGCTACAAGTGCCAAATTTCCTACCATATTACTTAGCATAACAACTTCCACACATATAGGGCATCTGCAGGGTAGGTAATTCAAAGTAATGATTAAAAGAGTAAGTCAGAGGAACAGGATATGTACCCTGATCTGCCGTTATGACCTGTGTGATCCAGAAGCATTGTTTAAAGTCTTGGAACCCATGCTTACTCACTGGTGAGTTGGGGTTAATGGGGTCTCCCTGCAGGTCTGATGTGCATTAAACGCACACAGTATGCTCAAAGCCTTCAGAAAGGGCACACCGGTACAGTGCTCAATCACAAGGGTAGTTTTTATAAGTAGAACATAGACACAGTACAAATAGACGTGATGGGCAAAAGGATTACTCTAACCATTTTATAAGAATTCTCCACTTTTTCTCGATATTTTAAACGTGAGAAACCTGAAACACAGGCTTGCTTTTCCTTAGGCTCTGCTTATGCTGTTCTCTACATATTTTCTATCTATAAATATTTGTCTCCTTGACGACATTTCTGGGTTAACAGAGACTTAAATAAAAAAAAAATCAGTACCCCTAGCTGAGCATACAGGTAGCACGTGGTAGGTTTTTAATAAATATTCACAACTTGACCTTTGAAAACCCCAGGTATTTAGAAAAAAGTTAGATTACATTTAGAAATCTCTGACAGCCCATTAATAGACTTGCTAAGACCATATTTGGGAAACTTCAAAGTCCTTCCTAATTCCAGTCGGTAAGAAATGTTTGACTTTCAATGATTATTTAAAAATTCTGAATTAGTATGCATAGTGGCAACTTGATATCATTCATTAATTCACTAATACAATCAACAAACAATTCACCTTAAAAACAAATCAGCTGGATGGATTAACTTAGGGCTTTGTTTTTTTCATTCCTATTAAATTAGTCCTCTGTGAATTCAGAGACTTAAACTTGTTTAACTTTGAAAAATGTTTTCTGTTGCTACAAGATGTCATTATCATTAGGAGGAGGAAGTCTTGATTTCTTGGTGATGTTTATGATGAGGAACAAACCTTTGAGTTTTGCATTTAAATGGTCTCGTGTTTTGCCTTGTCTGTTCTAACATAGGTATTGATTGTGAAGTAAATATAGACGAATGCCTATCAGAGCCCTGTCTCCATGATGGAGCTTGTATTGATGGCATCAATCATTACACCTGTGACTGCAGGAGTGAGTTTTTCGGGACACACTGTGAAATAAATGCAAATGATTGCCTCTCAAATCCTTGTCTGCATGAAAGGTAGCTATTTTTATTTCTTGTATTATTAACTCTATCAAGGTATATTTAACTTGCAATATTTAAAATGTCATGTCAAGGGAATGTTGATAAAGATTATTTTAATTATGCTTTTTCTTAAAACAAGAGCTAAGCACTGTTAAGATGACAGATGCTTCCAGTTTTAGCTAAAACAATGTACTGATACGTTATCTCTGCCCTTCTTTTGTGTCTGTTCATTAGCATAAATAACTTATAATGCATGTGGATTAATTATATTTTAATATACTTAAATGTAACGGCTCAGGGTAATAGGAGTAGCAGGTAAGCCAATGAGACATTCTATTATTTGCTCTGTGGAGAGTTAATACCACATACTTAGTACATAAAATGTTCCTAATTAGAGTGATTTGTTTATCCCTATCTATATGGAAGGTATTTCATGACTCTATAAAATTGTATAATAACACTCTGGCTCGTGGGTAGAGTATTAGTTTGTATGAATATAGAGTGGGGTTATTTTTAGGAGATGCAGTTGGCAAAGAAGAATAGATACAGATCCCTCTATATCACAGAGGCACCGCGCTAGTGGCTGAAGATGTGCTTTCCTAGTTGTGCCGCTGACCTTGTAGGCAGGGAAGGAGTATAAAGGCGTCCACCTCACCGCAATGCAAAGTGGCCATAGCAGACTTCAGTGTCTTACATAAGCCTTCAAGGCACTTTTTATCTTTTAAAACTGTTTCTTCTTTCCATTGCCTTTGGGAAGATGGGAAAAAATAAAAATTGATCAGTTCTTTCAGTCCAGTCAATTTCAAGGAACCAGGAATAGACTCTGCTCCAGCTGAACAAGAAAAGAAAATTTTAAATGGTAAAACTCTCTTCGAATCATGGTTTAATGTCCACTTACCTGAAAATTGAATTTCTGTGTTTCAGGTGCACAGATCTCATTGAGGATCCGTGTTTATGTGATGCGGAATGGACCGGCACACAGTGTAAAATCAGGATTACTGTAAGTTTATTATTCTAGTAAAGCTACCTAAGAATTTAATATTTTTTTTATGTGATATTCCCACAGAGAATAAATATTGCCTTTACTGATGATGGACTTTTTTTTTTTTTTTTTTTTTTTTTTGAGACAGAGCCTCAAGCGATCCCCCTGGGTAGAGTGCCATGGCATCACAGCTCATAGCAACCTCCAACTCCTGGGCTCAAGCGAGTCTCCTGCCTCAGCCTCCCAAGTAGCTGGGACTACGGGCGCCTGCCACAACGCCCGGCCATTTTTTGGTCGCAGCTATCATTGTTGTTTGGCAGGCTCGGTCTGGGGATTCGAACCTGCCACCTTAGGTGTATGCGGCTGGTGCCTTAGCCGCTTGAGCCACAGGCGCCGAGCCATGATGATGGATTGTTGTGGGCTTTTCACAATTTTTTTTTTT
>CAUYQV010171131.1:0-27221 GCA_963574575.1 Galagoides demidoff | reverse complement strand
TAAATAATAAGAGGGTGTGGAGGAGACTGTAACCAAAGTCACTAGTAAAGAGGACACTGCTAAACTTCAGCCAGTTAAAATTATGCAGCCCTAAAGAAAGATGGAGACTATACCTCCTTCATGTTTACATGGATGGAGCTGTAAAATGTTCTTCTTAGAAAACTATCTCAAGAATGGAAGAAAAACTATCCAATGTTACATAGCCCTATTATGAAACTAATTTATAGCTTTCATAGGAAAGCTATAACCTAATCATAGCCTTAGAATATGGGAAGGAGGAGGGAGAAGGGAGGGAAGAGGAGTGCGTGGGTGGAGGGAGGGTTATTGGTGGGGTCACCTCTATGGTTTATCTTATAAGGGTACAAGTGAATCTTTCTAAAAGCAGAGTATAAATGTCTTAATAACTAAGAAAATGACATGAAGGCTATGTTAACCAGTTTGATGAGAGTATTTCAAATTGTATATGAAAACAGCACACTGTACCCCATGATTGCATTAATGTACACAGCTATGATTTAATTAAAAAAATTTACTTTAAGAAAAATAAAATAAAAATCTCTAATTCTTCAAGGAAAAGAATTTATTATTCATATTATCAAAATATGCTTAACACTAAAGTGGATATACTCTAATGAAATCAGCCAAATGATAATAATACTCATGATAAAATAATTTCCAGGATAAAAATGATAAGAAGATTCTAAGTAAAACCTAGCATGGTTACCTTTTTGCTTTCATAGGGAATCTATATTAATGTTACAGCAATCACTTTAAAAATGCCATATCTGAGCCAAGCTTCAGTACTCATTTAGTTATTATTTTTTAACTCTGCACAAACATAATATAAAATACATCACATATACTGTTATGGATGGTTGATTTCATAAGAATGAAAATTTTCCATTTTTAAAATAATGTATTTTCTATCAAATAGTTACAGTGATGCCAAAGATTGTGAAAGGAGCTATTACACTGATTTATGCATCCACATTATGCTACCTGGTAGAAAGATAACAGAAAAGCAGAGCTGCGGAGATTCTACACAGTGGCTCCCTCAGTCCCACTCCATGCCTTGGAAGTTTCCCACACAATGTCAGCCATCTTGTTTAAGGAAGTTTAAGAAAAATATATTACTTTGAGGAGCTGGAAATTGTGGCAGCTCTGTGAGCTTCTTTTCATTTCAAAATCAGCTGGGTAAAAGTTTGCTATATTTCTATACTGATCCCAATATATAATAACATAGAGAACATCAAATTTCATCAACCATTGATTTAAATTTTAGAAACATCTAAACAGGCAATCGTCACCATAGACAAGGTGCAGAGAATGAAGAAACAACTGGGTGGATGGAAAAGAGGCTCAATGGAGATAGAAGAAAAGAAGACAGCACTACTTCACACCTGCTCCCAACCACCTGCTCCTCTTCAAGTAATCACCGCATACGCTGTGTTAGAGGCACGTCCTTTGGATCATCTGATCCTCATCTGTATTTTCATCAAATCAGCAATTCATAGACTAAAAGGAGAAATATGGTCTTATGATACACATACTCCTTCACTTGAAAATTTGTCTTTTCTTTCCAGTGCAAACATTTTTTATTGGTCATGCTGAAGACATTTGTGTTGTATTTGATGTTTATGTACTCTGATTTTGATTTTATTCTAGAAAAAAGATCTAATTTATATATATATATATATATAATCATATATATCACTAAATTCTTGCATTATTCTTGAATGTGTTAAGAACTGGAAAGAAGTTAGTGTCCTCCCTCCAATTTCTTCTTTTACTATTATGTCATAAATTTGGCACCCAGGTGGAGCTCACAAGAGCAACAGTTTTGTCAAGTTCATTCACATTGTCAACAATTCCTTCCTAGGTGAAGTATGTCCAGTGCTGGCTCTTTTCTGTGCCAGTGGTGGAGATGTGAAACAGGAGGAGCTCGGGGTGGGGCAGTTGTTAACCCCAGGGATGCTAACCCCACTCTGTACTCTATTTTCGTCTATGTGTTCCTTTCATTAATTGGTTGAGAGTTGAAACATATTATAGAACCTTTCTTTTTACCTTTCCCTGCATCCACTCCTCACAGTGCCTAGCATAGTATTTTATAAAAACTGACTAGTTAAGTAGGGCTAAATGGGGGAGAAAGCAGATTTTTCAAGGAATATCAATTTAAAACATGCATTCTAAGTGAATTCCTTAACTATATTTCCCAATCCTCACCTCCTTTGTGTTTGGCATACATTTTAGGAAAAGAAAGGTTCATACACACACCAATTAAATAATTATCCAAATTGTCAGAGGCTTCTAGGAGCCAGTTGAGTAATTGAATTTTCATGATATTATGAATATTGTCCTGGTAACTACTTTTATAAAGTCTAACAGTGAGTCATTTTAATTCTTATTTAAGGATAGAGGGGTCTCTGCTACAAAAGTCTCCAGGCTGGCTGTCTTTATCCCCCAGTGGCTCACAAAGCCTGCCTGACTTGGGCAGGGTGTGGTGATGTTTCTCAAGGAGCTAGCATCAATCAACAACTGCTGGAGGGCCACCAACCCTTGGCTGCTTTGTCATGATGGGCTTTGCCCAGCTAGGAGGTACTTTATAGTCTTCCTAATTCCCTCAGTAGCCAGATGAAGGGAATGTCACTGCCTGCTGAGACAGGTGGTCTATGGAGGAGCAGGCAGGTGTGGCCATTCAGGGAAAGGCAGGGAAGGAAGCTGGGTGAGGGAAGGGTTCCAAGCAGGCCCTGGGCTCTCCATTTTTCTGGGATCAGACAGCTTGTCACTTAATGCTCCCTCTTAGAGATATTCTCATTATCTTTACAGCTATAAAATTGAATGCACTTTGCATAATTTATGGCTTCGCCTTTGTTTTGAAATACTAAATATGGGAAATTCTACTTGCTTGAAAATTTCTTCATATGTTCAGTGGAAATATAAGTATATTTACCATTTTTAAAGGGAGCACTATTAAACTTTAACTTAAGTAGAATTTTAACCACAGTAAAATTTTAAAGGGTTATAAAAAATGTCTTGAAAATCTTTTATCACCTATACTTATATAACCGATGTTTGATCTAGATGATGGCAACCAAACCTCAAAAAGATCAGTTGAAAGTTGCTCACAAGAAACTATCACAGATGGGGGGGGGGTTAAATTTCTTATTAATATTTATAAAAACAATTTGAAACTTTGCACACTTAATATTTAATGTCTTCCCTCTTCTGTGATTTTATCTCTTAAATATAAAACACAAGGAACCTGTAATAAATGTTTTGCCACAACCTGTACTTCTCTGTGTTCTTGTTCTATATGAATGCTGTGGGTTTCATCTCTGCTAGGCTATGAAATGGAAAGCGCTTCTTTAAGATCTCAGAGTGTAAGCACTCTATGTTGAAGTACAAGCCCCAAGCTTTCAATAGGTATCTTTAGAAGGCAGCTATTTACACTTTGCCTTAACTGAGACTATGTAATGGCTTCTAATGGCATCACATATCTTAATTTTGAGCAAGTATGATTACTTTTTATGCCTTTTCTACTCTGGTTCCCCATGGTTCAGTGTAGCGGGGTCTCTAGACTTTTTAAGTCACTCTTTCTTTTTTAAAGGAATTTCAGAATATCATGGGGGTACCACTGTGTTGGCTACATGGATTGCTTTTGCACACTTTGAGTTAAAGTTATAAATATGTCCTTCACCCAGACAGTGTGCATTGTACTGGTTGGGGGTATTTTACCCATCCTTCCTCCCTGCTATCTGTTTGACTTCCCTTGAGTTTTACTCCCATATGTGCACATGAGTTGATGGATTAGTTCCAATTTAATAGTGAGTACATGTGTGCTTTGTTTTTCTGCTCTTGCAATAACTCACTTAGGAGAAGGGTCTAGTTGTTACAAAGGCATTAATTCGTTTTTTATGGCTGAGTAGTACTCCATAATATAGATACACCCCCATATCTGATTTTATTGATCCACTCATGAATTGATGGACACTTGGGCTGATTCCACATCTTTGCAATTGTGAATTAGGTTGCAACAAACATTTGACTGAAAGTGTGTTTTCAATAAAATGCTTTTTTTCCCTCTGGGTAGATGCCCAATAGTGAGATTTCTGGATGAAATGGTAGGTCTGCTTTTAGTTCTTTGAGGACTTTCTATACTATTTTACATGCAGGTCATACTACTTCTAAGTCCTACCAACAATGTATACGTGTTCCTTTCTCTTTGCATCTGTGCCAGCATTTGTTGTTTTGGGAGTTTTTGATAAAAGCCATTCTAACTGAAGTTAGATGATATCTCATTGTGGTTTTGATTTGCAGTTCCCTAGTGGTTAGAGACATTACACATTTTTTCTTATGTTTATTGGTCATTGGTCTATCTTCTTTCGATTGATGTCTTGTTCTCTCTTTTACGGGGTTGTTTGATATTTTTCTTGCTGATTTGCTTGAGTTCTTTGTAGGCTCTGATTATCAGCAATTTATTAGATGTATAGTATAGAGAAGCTTATCGATTGAATCAAGTCTCATTTTTTAATTTTGGTTGTTACTGTGATTGCTCTGGGGGTCTTCTTAATAACTTCTTTGCCTAGGGTGACAGTTAGAAGGTTTTTTCTAATCTTTTCTTCTGGCATTCTTAAATGGTTACACCTTGGATTTAAGTCTATAAAGTCAGTGTCTCTATATTGCCAGTCAGTGTCTCTCTATTTTTTATACCTTGAGCTTCTAAAAACTTGACATTATAGAATTTTCTGTTTGTATCTAACTTTATATTTCTTCAATAGACAACATAACAAAAAAACCCCATAATTTAATCTTCTTTTCTAAATTATTGCCTGATAGATAAAATAGTGGATTAAATATTGAGGCACCAACTTGCATGTATAAAAATATTACTTTATTTACATCCCCAGCACTGAATTTAACTTAGGTTGGCAAATGTTCCTTCCTTAATAATAAGAACCTTGGACTTACTAATTTGAGGTGTCTCATTCATTTATTGTTTAAATATGATCAATTGTGGATTTAAATCTGAGCTAATTCAAGATAGCCTCCATTATCTCACTCTCTCCCTGCCACCCCATCACTTCTTCTCCCTCTTCCTTCTCCAGGTAACCAAAGCATACAGACCCTGAGTCTGTATGCTATCATCCAGGGTTTTCACATATACAGGTGTTTATTAGGTTTCCACTTTTTGACTTCACAAAATTAAAAAGGCTTAAAATTTAATAACAATAATAATATTTAAGATAAGGATGAGAAACAAAAACCTCGTAAAGAACAAATGAAGGTAAATACATTCAGAAAAGAAATCAGATGATTGCTGTGTCAAAATATTAAGCAATAATAAAAATAATAATACAAAGAAAATAGCATTCACGTTGTCAAATAAGAGTAGGTCTATTATAGAGTGCTTTGACTCTGAGGTTCAGTATAGAGTTATCAGTTAACTTCTTCTTATTTTTTTTCCAAAGTCTCAAAAAATAAACAACTAATATTTATAAATGAAAGTAAAAGATAATTTCAAAAAATAGATCATGCCAAATCTTATAGACAATAGAAAAAGAAGAAATACTTCAAAATCATTCTACTTAATCCTGATATTAAAATGGAGAAAATATATTATTATAAAGGGGAAATTACAAAGCATATTTCACTTATAAATGAGGATACAATATCCTAAACAACATATTACCAGGTTGAATTAAAAATTAATGTTTAAGTAATGTACTTTGGTCAAAATAAAATCCAATTTATATGAGAATTAGTCACTATTTTCTTTTCTTTTCTTTTTATATCTTTTATATCTTTATCAGTTTATTTTTGCATAACAACCACAAATAGCAATGGCTTACAACACAAATTAATTATCTCTCAATTTCCAAGGGTCAAAAATCCAGCACATTTTAACTAGTTTCTCTCCTAGGGTCTTACAGGCTGAAACCAAGGTGTCAGGTGCTGTGTTCTCAGGGGGAGACGGGCTAGGCAAAGATATGCTTCCAAGCTCCCTCAGGTTGTTGGCAGAATTTCTTTCTTTCTTTCTTTCTTCTTTTTTTTGGTAGTTCTATAACTGAAGGTCATGTTCACTGGCTAGCTGTCTTCTGAGGACCACTACTAGAGCCTAAAGTCTTAAATCCTTGCCACGTGGTCCCTTTGATTAGAAGGTCCCATCATGCTTTGAATTTATTTCCCTCTGCAAAGGCCCAATCCCTTTAGGGATCAGAATCTGTACTTTTCCACTTCTGCTGTATGACCTTGGATAAGGCCAGCAAAAATCAGAGAATGAGGAAACAGATCCTACCTCCTAATGGCAGAACCTGTGAAGCCTTAATGCAAAGAGCATGAATGCAGGGAAGAATGAAGAAGTAGGGCAATTTTTAATTACTTTTTAACCACAACATCTTCTAGGTTGTCGCCTTTAAAAATATGTTGACTGTCTTTCTGATTTTTATTTTTTATTGGTATTTCCTTTCTCTGCAAAGCCTGCTTCTTGAAAATGAAAGCTATGCTTTATTGTTTCTACCACCAGTCTTAAAAGTGCATTCCGGACGTCAACTCAGTGCCCTTTGCTGGGTTGCATTTGCCCTACTCTGAGGTTAATCTATACAAAAAGTTATTGATGCAACATGAATACTAGCGATGGGTCACTGGTAACAAGGCAAATTTTGCTGAAAGCATCTTTGTAATGTCTCAAATAATTATCCAATTATATAGATGCACAATATAGAAACTTTATAAAATACAAATGAGCAAAACTAAAGAAGTTAAGAATCACTATTTATAATCACTCTTAGTAATGTTATTACTTTTAACATTTTAGAATAAGTCCTGTCACATGTGTGGATAATTAAAGAGGGAGAAAGACAGTGTTCATTACATAAAAATTGAATGATATAACAACTAAAACTTGATTTTCTATTTTATATCACAAATTTATTTGCATAATATTACATATTATTCTACTGAAATATTTTATTATGTATAGACTAGCTACATAATAATGTATATAACCCATATCTATTTTTAAGATGTTTAAAATGCTTCCTGTACTTCAAGGTCACACTTGTAGTTAAAACTTTAAATGTAACCCCGATTGAATTTTAAAGATAAGTCACTATGTGAAAATTGTTTAACAAAACATATATAAAACTTAATTTTTTATAAAAAAATGATAAATTTCTCTTCAAAAGTTTATATAAATTTGCATAGCATACCTAACAGAGGTATAAGTTTTGCTTGTTTGAATAAACCTTGCTGAGTTACTGTGATTAAAAGATTTTTTTTAAGTCTTATATATTTAGTAGTTCAAAAGATGTATCTATTTCCTTTGATTTCTGCATATGTGTTCTACCTTCAGATTAAATATTGTTTCATAACCTATTTTTTAGACAACTTCATATATCTCCTATGAATCATCTATTGCAAGCAGAATGGGAACCAAAGACCCCATTCTTGGCAAGGGAAAACACCCGAGAAAAAGAGAAAAACAGAGAAATAAACTGAGCAAGGCAGAGTAAAAACAGGTTAGCTAGTTTACTTTTAAACTACTGAGCAGTTTCTTGATTTCCCTAGAAGGCTAGCTTAAAGAAACAATGGCTACAGAGGAAACTGCATGCAAAGCCTGAGCAGAAAGATCAACCAGGTCACCCCCTGCCCAATCAACAAAGCCAAAGCAAATACCCATTGTGAAAATTTGTATTTAGCCAAGACAAAAATAAAAAAAAAAAACTGGAACCCTGAAATATGGGCAGGAGGGCTTGTGTACTCCCTTATCATAGAGATAAATGCCTCTGGGGGGAGACCAGAAGAAAATTTTTCTGTTCCGCTGATTGTTCAGAAGAGATTGACACCAGTAGTGTTTTACTCCACAGTGAACTAATGAGGATAACTTCCCCCAAGGAATCTGTGTGTGTGACCACAGGCAGAAAGCTGCCCCCACACAAGGCTCAGCTTTCAGATTTCTCAGGGCTGCTCAGACCCTTAAAGTTAATGATTATAGAAATGATAAGAGCTAACAGCTTACTCAGAGAAACTGTTTACATCTTTGTTCCCTTCCTCTGCTTACTCTCTAGGCTAATAAAGAAATAGCCTTCATAAAAGCTGAGTGGAACAAATACTCAGGGCCATTTCACTAAACCCCACAAACTAGCAATGGCCCACTGTGTTTCCCACCCCTGGAAACTCTATTCTGCGTGTCCTATCTCTTTATTGCTCCCTGCTTTAACTTTACTTTTCTTCAGTCAATTGCTGCCAGTTCCACAGTTCTTAAAAGATCTACCACTCCCTGGAAGGACCCCTAAAGTCTATTCATATTTTTTGCCCATTTTTATTGCCCATATTTTATATAAATAACATTTATCTACATTATATATATGTATATACACACACACATATATGACATTTTTCCAACATCTTTTCCCCCTTGGATTTAAATTAAAGCTTAAGTATACTAAAAGATTTGTGGTTGTCTTTGAATTAGATACTCAATCACTAATAATGTAGGGATTGATAAGATCACAGCATTTAGCTAAGCCTCCAAGACAATTTTGTCTTTTTAGTTAAGTGGAAATAAAAAGGCTGTATCTTATTAGAAGACATAAGGACGTGGACTATTAACAGGGAGCCTTCTGTGGCAGTATCATGGGTATTTGTTTTTGTGCAACACATTTTTGTTAAATATGAGAAAGGAAGTGAGAGCAAGACCACTAGGTTTTCTTCTGCTTTTGACAGAACACATTTCCTACAATGTTCAACAGCTGTTCACATCCATCTATACATTTACATTTGTATTGGTCATAATTTTAAAATAAATACTAGGAACTCTGTACTCTGAGGTGAGGAAAAAGGAAAATAAAAACAGATATTTATCTTTAATAATAAAAGGGCATAAATAAAAAAGATAGCAAAAAATAAATAATACTAAGTTAATTGTATTAAGTCATCAATTATTAAATTTTCATATCTGTCAAGATCAAGATATGAAATCGAGATCTTGACTGATCTTAACACAGAGAAATAGAAAATTTGCCTGCATGTCACTCACTGTTTATAGTATCAACATTTTTATCCTAGGTATTATGATTAAAAAAACCATATATTCTTAATTTGTAGTGTCAGAGGCCTTTATTAAGCATATAATTTAGATAGATATATGTGTGCATATACATATATATAAGTACCTGAGTAAACAAAATGGAGAATAAGGAATAGAATTGCTTAATTCTGACACATGCAATAATGCAAAATTTAATCTGTTCCATGTAAAAGCAAGCAGTAATTTTAATGAAATAAGTGGTTGTAATTAGATATTGTAGTTGTAACTATGTAGTCTATAAAAATAAGTTTGATTCACTCAAGATGCTCCATCACAATACATGTTAAAACAGCAATAAATATTTACATTTCTGAAATTATCTTCAAAGCTTGTTATATCACAAAGCTAATCTCAATCACATACAAATATAATCTCTCTTTGTCAGATAGTGAAAAGCTGAAATTATAGACAGTTAAAAAATACCAGGACTGTTTATCTGATCAAGATAAGAAACACATTGATTTACAACATCACAGCTTCTGCTAACCATTTGTTGTGATCAATTGTGGCAAAGACCCATCTGTTGAAAGGTGAAATTTAATTTAGGAGAAAGAAACTCTGTTATGAAATTAAAATGAAAAGACCTATCTGATAAAAAATGACTGATTGAGCATTAGATAAATATGCTTTGCCTTCTAAATACTTCTCTACATGGTGATTTATAGTTGAACCTGGAGATTAATACAATATCATTTTGTTGTCTTGTTGGATAATTATAGCAACCAATTCTCTTGACTTTAGAAAGGTAATTTTATTTCAGAGTCAAATAGCCAGATCTTCAAAACTACAGCCACCCTAGAAACTATACAAGAAGATCCACAATGTGAGAGATTGGACTCAGTAATTTAGAGGAAAAATAAATATGCAAAAAAATAATATTGTGCCTATTTGCAATGAAAATTACATGCTTTTACAAAGCTAACATAGCAAAAATATTATCTTAAGAAAGATTCAATAATTTTTTTTCATCAACAGATCCTTTAACTGTACCACAAATGGCTTTGGAATAAATGTTCTAGTAATGAAGAAATGATAATTCTAATTTAGTCTAATCTTAGTGTAATAAGAAACTTTTAGGTATAGAAAATGGAAAAAAAGATGACAACATAGGTTAAGTCATGCTATCTTGGTAAAGATTATGTCAGGATAAGAAAAAGCAAAGTGTTTTCCTTTAGTCAGGCTGCAGATTGTTCAAAAAAGACCAAATGAAGACACCAACTTCAAGATTACATTAATATCCCCATCGTTTAATCAAGTTTGCTGAAGATTGGGGTTCCTCAGAGCAGGATGAGAAACGGTCCTTCTCACTGGCTGCCGAGTTCACACCAGTGGTTCATGCAGTATCCAGTAAACTGTCAATGGAAATGAAATCATGCCAGATCTGAAAAATCTTAGTGCTTGTGGCTGCATCATGGTCTCTTTCTATTTCACTTTAGGAAGAATGTACATAGTCTATTTGTTGGTTGAAAATATTGGAGACATACCATGATAATTAAAAATTCATAAAATAAAACTAAAACTTAAATAAAAAGGAAATCCAATATAGTCTGTACTGTTGAGCCAAACAGCATTACCTCAACCACACAGTCATTCTGTGAAAATAAGGAAGAATCAGTACACCGAGACCTCTCATTAATGTCTCTCCTTCAGCTGCCCTGGAAGCCTCATTTCCTACAGTAAGCCGCTATAATCTGACTTAATACCTCTTTATTTGGGTGGTCTTGATACTAAATTTGTTGAGGGCCATGCCATAAATCAATACTTCCTGACCCCTAATGGGTGGTCATATATGCAAGCCCTATGCATTACACAAAGCTATCTTTTTGGTAATTCAGTAAACAATCAGCTCTTGTTAGTGATTTCTTTCTCACACATTTTATATCATTTGCTCTTCTGCACCACTAATTCTGTAAAGAAAAATAGATTTCCTCCAGGTGAAACCAACATGTGATATATATAGGAATAGAAAACCTATTTTTCAGATCAAATTCCATACAGTAGCAGATAAGAAAACAGACAAAGAAAGGCTCAAGAGCATTTGCCTAAAATCCTTCAACGCTTCACTTTCAAAGAATTATTAACTTTTAACATAAGGAGCTTTAATAATAAACTCTAATTTCTTAAAACCTTTTGATAAATGCAGATTAATACTTATCCATCTCAATATTTTTAGTCTGAATTTCCAAAGGCTAATTTTGAATGTCAAAATTTATAACTAAGTTAATATCAATGATTATTTTTAAAGTATGCCTAGAATTACATTTTGAAAGGCAAACACTGACAACTAACATAAAATACATTATATATGCCCATGTAATGCTCAAAATGTTGACTCACAAGAAAAACTCATGAACAGCAAATATACAGTCACATGACAACATACCTCTGCTGTGATGTCATATTTACATTACATTCACCTTTTTTTTATTCTAATACCAATACAGCTAATAGTATCCTTTAGTGGTTTACATATAAAGACAAATACAGGAACTTCATACAGTTTTGCCTTAAAAAATAACAACTTGGGGAAAAACTTTAAATCCTTATGCAAATTATAATATACAATATTCATAACTGAATTTATATTTTATAAAACTACCATAATCACTAAAAATATGAGAATTAGTCTATCCTTTATTTGGTGACTTAGTGGCTGTGTTTTAATCAACAGAGCTGGACACAGTTTCTCTATAATCCAAGTTGGGGTTAGGCTTCCGAGATGGATGGAATCCATGGGACATCTACTATACCCTATATCACCATCCCAATTATTAGGAGAGAGCTGCCCACTTTATACACCTGGACCCCTTTTGACTATTCCTAATTTTATTTTAAACTCCCTTGAGTTGCACGGTCAAGAGAATAAAGGAACCATACCTTAATCTAGTTTTCTTTAACTCAGTGCTCCATTCGTTGCAACTAACTACCTAGAGATGGATATCAGAAGGCACATTCTGCAAACAAAATTTCACAAAATAAACTTCCTTCAGTAGTCACTCCTTTTACACAGACCATTTGTTATGTGACATTACCATATAAACTTCTCTCAGAAATATACTTTTAATAAATTCGAGTGTTTGATAAATTATTAGTCTTTCTAACCATGTTTTTATTCAATACAAAGCAGAGGAAATCAAAAGGAATTTATTTATTTGTATCTCATTCTAAATCAGAAGAAAAAAACTGAAGGATGTTGTGGATATGATAAAAATCTCGGGGAAAAATGGGCTATGTTAGTTTCTAAATAACCAAGAATGAAAGTAATAGGCACCTTATAACACATGCCTTAGACTTTAGTTCTGACTATGTCATTTATAGTTTAGGGGAAAAAAGAGCTACGTATTATGGCAGATGAACCAAGAAGAAAAGTAAGCTCTAAATTGAAACTATAAAGATAGTGTCAGAGGAGATAAATAAGCCAGTACACCTACACAGAGAATTGGTGTATGGTATGTTATTTTAAAAGGCTGTATAATAATGTTCATATAACAAACAATAAAACTAAAATAAAGGTATGTTACAGACCCTAAAGAACAGGCCGAGAAAACTAAAGCCCACGCTTAAAAAAAAAACAATGAAAAGATTGAAAAATGATATTTTAGCTGTGTTGCAGCAAGAAAATATACAAATTGGATAAAACACTGCTTGGATCGTCTACAGTTGGGAGAAGGAAGCAATATTGAAGAACTATCTCTTATACATTCAATACTCAGCTAAGAAACTATATGCAACCTTGACAGGAAAAACAAACAAAAATACAAGGATATTATTATATCCTGTCTCCTTTTACACAGAGGTAAATAAGTTTAGAGAAGTTAGGCAATTTGCTAAGGTAATGCAACGAATGAATGAGTTAGAAGCTAATCTTCCTACTTCCAAAAATAACGAGAAAAGGTAAATAGTCAACGCTTATTTTATTTTCATTTTTACTACCAAGAAGACTCATCTTCACATAGAGATGAGTAAAAATTTATAGCTAAAAGGAAATTAAAATTTTAAACCTATCAGAAGATATTGAAATAATCTTTTAAATAATTGATGGCTCAAGTATAATAATATTCACATGTTCTTTAGGTACATCTATTATAAAATTGATCACATTTGGTTCCATTTTGGAGAAGTTTATCATCTAAATGGACTGCAACTTCCTTGTATAGGCACTGACGAGCCAGTGCTGGTACATTCATACATTTCTCAAATAGAATATGCCTTTTAGAGAGAGCCATTGTTTTGAAATCAAGAACTGAAGATATGCTGGAAGTTCTAAAATGTGAATATGTATTGATTTCAGAAATAAGAGGAAACCTAAGAAGGTTAGGGTCCCTGAGTTATGCCAGTTTTAGTGCAGTGCGTGTCACTTAACCCATTTATATATCACCTCAAGCAAACCTTGCAATTACCTAAGTAGAGGCTCTTACTATATGATTATTTAAATAGATGAGATAAAGCATTCAACAAAATTCAGCACCCTTTCATGACCCTCAACAAATTAGACATAGCAGGAATACATCTCAAAATTATGAATGCCATTTATGTCAAACCCATAGCCAATATCATACTAAATGGAGAAAAGTTAAAAGCATTATTACTAAGAACTGGACCAAGGTAAGGGTTCCCATTGTCACTACTTCTATTTAACATACTGTTGGAAATCCTAATCAGAGCAATCAGGCAAGAGAAAGAAAGAAAGGTATCCAAATTGGGAAAGGAGAGGTCAAACTATCACTGTTTACTAATGATATGATCTTATATCTAGAAAACCCCAAATACTCTAACAAAAGATTCCTATAAATGATAAATAAATTCAGCAAAGTCTCAGGTTACAAAATTGATGTACACAAATCATCAACATTCCTACAAACAATAGTCAAGATGAGAGTCAAATCAAAAACTCAGTATCATTCACAATGGCCACACAAAAAATAAAATACCTAGGCATATAGTTAACCAAAGAAGTGAAAGATTTTAATAAAAAGATCTATTAAACATTGAGGAAATAAATTGCAGATGATACAAACAAACGAAAAAACATAATATGCTCGTGGATCAGTAGAAACAATATTGTTAAAATGTCTATACTACCGAAAGCGATCTGCAGATTCAATTAAATCTTAATTAAAACACCAATATCATATTTCACTAATCTAGAGAAAATAGTTATATGGTTCATTTAGAATCAGAAAGGTGCCTGAATAACCAAAGTAATCATAAGTAAAAGAAGTGAACCTGGAGACATCACATTACCGGACTTCAAACTATACTACAATGTATAGTCACCAAAAGAGCAGGTATTGGCACAAAAATAGAAACATAGACCAATGGAACAGAACGAAGAACCGAGATATAAAACCACCTACATACAAGCACCTCATGTCTGACAAAGCAGACAATCTACACTGGGGAAAAGAAGCCCTATTTAATATATGGTGCTGGGAGAATTAGATAACCATATGCAGAAAAATGAAACAAGATCTGTATCTCTTACCACTTATAAAAATTAATTCAAGATGGATAAAAGACTTAAATGTAAGGCATGAAACCATAAGAATGCTTTAAAAAGTTGGAAAAACTTTTCTAAATATTTCCCTTGACAAAGAATTTATGAAGAAGACCCTAATGGCAATCATAGCAACCACAAAAACAAATAAATGGAATTTGGTTTAATTAAAAATTTCTGCACAACAATAGTGTAGGTCGTGAAATAATCAGCTGAACAAATAGACAACTTACACTATGGAAGAAAATATTTGCAAGCTAAACATCTGATGCCGGACTAATAATCAGAATCTACAAAGAACTCAAACAAATCAGAAACAAAAAAAATCAAACAACTTCACAAAAAGATGGGCAAAAGATGGGAACATAAGCTTTTCAAAAGAAGATGGAGAAATGATCAAGGAACATGAAAAAAATACTCAACATAACTAATCTTCAGGGAAATGAAAATTAAAGCCCCAATAAAATATCACCATATCCTAGTTAGAATGGTTTTTATTTAAAAGTACATATACAATAGATGCTAGTGTGGATGCAGAGAGAAGGGAAAGCTTATACACTATTGCTGGGTGTATACGCAAATTCACCCCATACAAATTTATATGTACAATCCCTATGGAAAATATTATGAAGATTCCTCGAGGAACTGAAAGTAAACCTACTATTTGATCCAGCCTTCCCACTACCAGCTATTTACACAAAGGAAAAAAAAATTTCATTTTATCAGAGAGACACCTACACCTGAATGTTTAGTGTAGCACAGTTCACAATTGCAAAGAAGTGGAATCAGCCCAAGTTACCGTCAATTCATAAGAAGATTAACAAAATGTGGTGTATATGTAGCATGGGATATTACTCAGCCATGAAGAAGGATGGCATAATACCTTTTCCAAGAATGGAAAAATCATGAAAAAACAAATGCCTGAAAACACCACACTGTACCCCAGAAGTGCATTAATGTATATAGTTACCACTCAATGAAAAAAAAAAAAAAGAAAAAACAAATGCCACATGTAATAACCAATAAATTGGAACTAACTGATGGGCACACATGTGCACAGGGGGAAGCAAAATTCAGTGGAAATCAACCAGGGGAAGAGGGAGGAGGGATGGGCAAAATCCTACCTAACAAGTACAAGGAACACTATCTGAGTGATAGGCAATTATAACCTTAAATTAAGCATTAAAAAAGTGATCCATGAACCAAAAACATTTATACAAATACTAGTTTGAAATAAAAAAAAATAGGAAACCAAATTTAAAAATAATTTTGAAACTGTCAGATCTTAAATAGCGAGGACTTTCTGGAAGAGCTAGGATCCAACCCCGTGGCTATAGTTGAGTGCATATGAGTACTTGCCAAATAATGCTGAAGAGGGTTCTTTCATTGCTTTAAGCATCACTTTCCTCTTTTGCAAAATAGAGATAATGACAGAGCTCAGCTCATTGGAGCACTGCAATTGCAAAACACTTAACCAGTGCTCAATAATATAAATAAATAGTATCAACAATCTACAATAATGAGAAAAGTTGCCTTTTTTAGGTGGAGTGCTATCAAACACGACCAAGCCATTAGTAATGTAATACTTCTATTTGGTTGTTTGCTTTTTCTCATATACAAAGTTCTTTATACCAAACAGCAGGGAGAAGGGGGCTTCCTTGATATCATATTGGAGTCCAGAAAGAAGCCGAGTAAGCACGGAAGTACACTATGCTAAAGCTCTTACTGTTTAGCAGGCACATGTGCCATCTCATGATGACAGTTGAGTTTAGAAAGAGAATTTACATGGACTCCCAGTGCACACCTGAGCAGAACCTAAAGCCGGAATCTGGGGTTAGGCAGAAAAAGATTTCTTTCCTTGGGCCCAAAGAGGCTTTCTTGTCACTCTTACTCTGCAGAGACCCTGTCCCTTCATATAGGAAGCTTTCCATTAGTGAGGAGAGAGCCGTACCAAACAAAGCTCCACTGAATACCGATTATCCCTGAAGCACAGCTATAGGCCAAGAGATGAAGTACATTCTATCAGACCTTAAGTGTGTGAGATTTGGGGAATTCTCAGTGACAGGAGCAAAAATCCAATGAATTTCTACCTTTTATTTCCTTGAATCCTTTCATTGCGTAGGCTAAGTGACTCCCTAGAAAAATAAGTCCCTCTTTCTACAAAGAGAATACTGATATTTGCTACTCTTGGGATAGTGTAAAATAAGCAAATGCAGGTATTTAAAATACACCTGAATAGTGTATCTCTGAGGACCTTTGAGGGCATAGGCTTGAAGAATATCAGCAGCAAAGTCAGTTAATGAAAAACCTCACGTTACTCTAGTTTTTTTTTCAGAGAGGTATTTGATAGTCAAATTAGACTCTTCAAAGATTGTAAGATATAAAGTACATACACCAATACAGAAATATTAAACTCAATGTATTTCTATTCAATTGCACGCTTGCATCAAGACCAGCAAGATCAAGATAGAATACTACCACGGTGCCAGAGTATTTTATATGATTTTAAAATGTAAACTGCCTTCTGTTCTTGATCAGTCAATACCAACATCTGCAAAGAGGCGACCACCATTATGATTTCTGTAACTATAGATGAGTTGTGTCTTGTTGTGTCTCACATCCAAAAGGTGTATTATACACCTGTACGTTGTGCCCTTTAAGTGGGAACACACCAACTTTCCCCCTCCATCATTTCTCTTCCCTCCAACCTAAATAAAATTGAGTTTATCTCCTGTGTGGGTGTGTGTTAGATAATCTATTGGTTTCATAATAAAATTCAGTACATTGATACTTGCTTTTCCAACCTTGTGATACCTTAGTAAGAAAAATGTGTTTCAACTCCATCCAGGTTAATACAAGAGATGCAAAGTCACCATCTTTTCTATGGATGAATAATATTCCATGATATACGTATATGACAGCTCGTTAATCTATTCCTGAGTTGATGGGCATTTAGGTTGTTTCCACATCTTGGTGATTGTAAATTGAGTTGTGATCAACATCCTAGTGCAAATGTATTTATAATAAAATACTTTCTGTTTCTTCTGGGAAGATGCCTAGTAATAGGATTGTGGAGTTTAATGGGAAGTCTAATATGAGTACTTTGAGCACTCTCCAGACTCCTTTCCAAAGAGGCTATATTAGTTTGCAGTCCCACCAATAGTGTGAAAGTGTCTTTCTCTCTTCACACATGTGCCAGCATCTGCAATTCTAGGACTTTCTGATGTGGGCTATTTTCATTGGGGTTCAATAATATCTCAGAGTTGTTTGATTTGCATTTCTCTGATAAGGGATGATGAGCATTTTTTCATATGTTTGTTAACCATTCCTCAGGAAAGAAATGTGTTAGTTTTCCTCAGAGAAGGTTCTGTTTATGTCTCTTGTCCAGTGATAGATGGGATTGTTTGCTCTTTTTTTGTTGGTGGTTAATTTGAATTTTCTATAGATCCTAGTTATCAAGCATTTGTCAGATTCATATGATGCAAATATCTTTTCCCATTTTGAATTTCTCTATTTGCTTAATTTTTGTGTCCTTAGCTATGAAAAGGTATTCAGTTTAATTAAGGCTCATTTATTTATTTTTGTTGTTGTTGCAATTGCCACTGAAGTCTTCTTCATAAAATCTTTCCCCAGGCCAACATTCCCACACTTTCTTCTAGGATCTTTATTGTTTCACATCTTAGATTTAAATCTTTTACCCAACTTGAGTCAATTTTTGTAAGTGGTGAAAGATGTGGGTTCATTTTCAGTATTTTACATGTGGTTATCCAGTTCTCTCAGCACCATTCATTGAATAGGGGTTCTTTTCTCCAGCATATGCTTTTGTTTGGTTTATCAACAATCAGAAAGCTATAAGAGACTGACATCATCTCTTGGTTTTCTACTCAGTTCCAAATGCCTGTGTCTTATTTTTGTGCCAATACCTTGCTGTTTTGACCATGGTGGACTTGTAATATAACCTAAAATCTGGTAGAGAGATGCCTCCAGCATTATTTTTTGTCACAAAGAATCACCTTGACTATATTGGGTTTATTCTGGTTCCATATAAAATGAAAAACTATTTTTTTCAGTTCTTCAAAGTATGATACTGGTATTTTAATGGGTATTGCACTGAATCTGTAGATTGCTTTGAGTAGCATAGACATTTTCACAATGTTTATTCTTCCCAGTTAAGAGCATGGTATGCTCTTCCAAGTCCTTTGTTATGTTGTTTCTTAGGATTTCATAATTTTCTCTGTAGAGATCCTTCACCTCTTTTGTTAGGTATATTCCTCGGTATTCATTTTTCTTGAAGCTACTGTGAAGGGAATTGTGTCCTTGATTAGCTTCTCGACTTGGCTATTATTGGCTACAAAGACTAGTGATTTGTGGACATTGAGTTTCCACCCTAAGACATTACTGTATTTCTTGATCACTTCCATGAGTCTTGTGGTTGAGTCTCTAGGGTTTTCTAAGTATAACATTGCTGGGGTCCCACCCCAGAGGCAGGATACTTTAAGACCTATGGATCTGCTGGCAATGGACTGAAGAAAAGTAAAGTTAAAAGCAGTGAGAGAATAAAGAGATAGGACACGCAGAATAGGGTTTTCAAAGGTGGGAAAAACAGGGGACCATTGCTAGCTTGTGGGGTTAGAGGAAGTGGCCCTGAGTGTTTGCTCAACCCAGCTTTTATTGAACGCTATTATTTCATTTAGCCCAGAGGGTAAGCTGAGGAAGGGAACAAAAACATCAGCAGTTTCTCTGAGTAAGAATGCTAGTTCTTATTCTATCTATAATCATTAACTTTAAGGGTCTGAGCAGCCT
This sequence comes from Galagoides demidoff, assembly GCA_963574575.1. Taxonomy (NCBI): domain Eukaryota; kingdom Metazoa; phylum Chordata; class Mammalia; order Primates; family Galagidae; genus Galagoides; species Galagoides demidoff. The sequence continues at coordinate 7,833 of CAUYQV010171131.1, read as the reverse complement.
GGAGAAATCCAAAACCTGAGCCTTGTGTGGGGGGAGCCTCCTGTCTGTGGTCACACACACAGATTCCCTGGGGGAGGTTAATTCCCGTTAGTCCTCTACAGAGTAGATGCCACAGTGTCAGTCTCCTCTGAAGAATTGAACAGAGGAATTTTCCTCTGATCTCTAACCAGGAGGTGTCTTCCTCTGTGATAAGGGTACTAACTCTCCTGCCCCTATGTCAGGGCTCTAGCTATTCCCTTGATCTCTGCTATGGCCATAATACAATCCTCACAATGGGTATTTGCTTTGACGGCTGACTGGGCAGGGGATGGCCTGGTTCTTGTTCCACTCCAGGCCTTGCACTCAGCCTCCTTCTATGGCCATTCTTTTCTTCAGAGTGTTTGCAGACCCAGCAGGGGTTTTTCCGAGCTGTATCCCTTATAGTTCAGGCTTCTAGCAAAAGCAGAAACTTCTTAGATAACTAATTTAGGTGCTGGTTTAAAAGTAACCTAGCTGAAGTGTTTTTATTCTGCCTTGGTCAGCTTATTTCTGTTTTTCCCTTTTGGGGGGATGTTTTCCTTTGCCAAGAATGGGGTCTCTGGTCCCTATTCTGCCTGCGTAAGATCTTATCCTTGGCAAAGAGAGAGAGTTTGACCTGCTGTGCCCCCATTTGGATGATCTTCATATCCTTCTTTTGCCTGATTGCATTGGCTAGAACTTCTAGAACTACAGGAGAAAAGACGGTGTTCAGTGGGTGTTTTAAGTACACTCCCAGATCTAGGACTTTGGGGAGCTGAACTGTTCATTTCCCTCTAAATCACAAGCTCCTTATCAGCCTGGGAAGAAGTAATACCCCACTTCTGCCAAATATAGAAATAAATCAGTAGTATATCAGTAGGGAGCTACCAATACCTTCTCTCCAAAGGTCACCCAAGATGATAAGCTTGTGACCCCCTTTTGCCAGACCAATGCTGTGATCCCCTCATCTTTCAAAGAACAGGGAAAGAATGAAAAAAAAACCTAATAAAATGGAGAAAAAAATAAAAATGTAAAAAATGTAATTGTATAAGATAATGAAGAAAAGGAATAAAAGGGACATCTTAGCTGTTTTGTGGAAATCTACATGGGAAAGATGAGAAAAGTAGAAAAATCTCTACCAAAAGAAAGTAAAAAGAATCAAATAAAAAGGAAAGAAAGAATAAAAATGGCTGAAAAATCATAATAAAAATGATGGAGCCCTTGCTATTAAACAAAGTAAAAATTAAGAAATAAAAATACAACCAAAGAAGAAAGCAAACAAATAATAACAAAAGAAAAGAAAAAAACTAAGGAAGAAACTGAAAAAAGAAGCAAAAATGTGTAAAACTATACATTTGTGTGTGTGTGTGTGTGTGTGTTTTGCAATATATTGCCTGGACACTGGGTGGGGCTGTGGTGATAGAACATGGAACACATGCAGGATTTACTGTATAATTGTGATGAGGGTTGGAAGTCACTGTCTATTTGCAAAGGAGATCAGATTTTGTCTTCCTGACATCTTTGCCCTCAATCCAGTCCTCTGTGCTTCATTACCATTCAGTTTCTATGGGACTGGGGTCCCAAAGCTCCCACTGAACTTCCCAGGAAGGCTCATCAGGCAGCAAATGAGGGCTGTTCATCTCATCTTAAGAATGGCTGGTTGAGTTCGGCAGGTGTGCCAGAGCCTGCTGTGCAGTAGGACCCCACGGATTGGTCCTCGTGCTGCAGTCTTTCTGCAATGGTGGTACTCTGCCAGCAGCCTAGCCCATGGGAGAACTGCCCCACCCAGTGTTCAACCCTGGCTGGTGGATTTTGTTTGAGTCTACTCTTGCTCAAGTGAACAGCCCAGTCCAAAATCAAAATACTGAAGGAAAATCCTTTCCCATCTTTGGCCCTCCATGGGAAAGCCAGCCAACAGCCTATCCTCTGCCTGTACCAAGTACCTGCCTTCTGTATCACTTTTCTTCAGCTTCAGGCCTCCTCCTTGGTTCCTGAAGTGTCCTGCTGCTTCACTGTGCCCCTGGAGAGATGATTCTGTGCAAATTCCCCAGCCAGAAGTGGCTAACTCCACTTTTCCCTGTCTCACCATGAGTATCTGGCAAGGAGATGTCTCTAGTCTGACTAGCTCTGCCCTCTTATTATTCTTATATAAAACCTTTTATTGTCACATGAACTCATATCCCTTGAGTATATACTCCATAGTGGAATTACTGGGGAACAGGCTATGTGTATGTGTCATAGTATTGGAAATTGTGAGCAGAGGAGTGATATAATCTGACATTTAAAATCACTCTGGCTATTGAATTGTAAATCTAATACAAGCAGTGAGAGTAGAAATAGGAAAACTGAACAGGAAGTGACTACAGGAATCTAGGAGATGATGATGGAGGAATTCATGGGAATGATCAAATTCTGGATACATTTTTGAAGGTAGAGAAAATAGGGCTTTCAAATTAATTGAATGTGGATGATGAGAGAAGAAAGACCTTATAGATGGCCTCAAGGATGTGGCCTAATCAATTAGGAGGATGTAGATGCTATGAACTGAGATCATAAGATGGTAGAAGGAGCAGAGATTTTTATGGTGAGGTGAGGGATGGGATGATATAAGGATTTAGACAACTTTAATTTCAAATATTGATTAGACATCCAAGTGGTGACGTTGAATAAATAGACGAAGATATAAATCTGGATTTCAGGAAAGAAGTCTGAGCCAGAAATGGAAGCAAATTTATAATTTAAATGTAATATAAATATGGAAGCAAAAAGATATCTCCAAGGGGATAAGTATATGTAGAGAATAGACCATAACCAAGGACCACGCACTGGATGCTCCAAAAATTAAAAGGTTGAACATGAGAGGGGGAAGCAACACAGTAAAATATGAAGAAGTGACCAAAGAACTGGAGAAAAACGAAGCCACATGAAAGCATTTCAGAAAGACAAAGTGATGGACATGTCAGGTGCTCCTGATAATTAAAGTGAGTCCTGGGATTGACCACTGGATTAAGTCCCATCAATGGGTCACTGGTGATCATCACTGAAACGATAGGAATATGGGAGTGGTAGGAATGTGATAATACTTATTTGCTTTTTTTAAAAGCTACTGCCCTAGCCTTGGCACCTGTAGCACAGTGATTATGGTGCAAGCCACATATACCGAAGTTGGGTTCCAACCCGGCCCGGGCCAGGTAACCAACCACAACAACTGCAACAAAAATAACCAGGCATGTGGTGGCACCTGTAGTCCCAGCTACTAGGGAAGCTGAGGCAAGAGAATTGCTTGAGTCCAAGATTTGAGGTTGCTGTGAGCTGTGATGCCATGGCAATCTACCAAAGGCAACATAGTGAGACTCAAAAAAAAAAAAAAAGGCTACTGCCCCAAAGAAGCTTAAAAGTTTTATAATATTTCAAACTCTGACATATGATAGATTTTCACCTGCATGATGTTCATGTAAAAGAACTATACAGCTTCCTGTGAAGGGTTTTCCTGCTGCTACTGCTACTCAAAAGTTTATCTGGACATTCAGGTAAACTTATCCTGCTGCACCAAAGAAATCAAAATATGTGAAGAAGTTAATTATCAATTCGTTTCTTAGCTTTTATAAGAAGAGAATGAATTTCATTTCTGGAGTATAAGTTTTTTCTGGTGACTTTATTATAAGAGATAGAATTTCAGTGAACATCAATCAACCAGTAGGGATATTTTTTAAATCAACTTTTAAATTGATTCATAATTATATCACAAACTATAATTTTATTTATATTTTACAAATGATGAAGTTAAGGCAAAGAGATGCTAAGTTATTTGCCTCAAGTTACAACAGCAAGAAAAGACTGGCTAAGGAAAGACCCCAACCAGCTGGCTCCAGAGTTCCTGCTAGTCTTAAGTATTATACTCTGATTTTACATAAGAGTAAATTTGAATATTTGACTGAAGCACAGAGATACCAAAATATATATATATATATATACAAAATTCCGAAGTGAGATTTCTGGCAATCTAAGATGCAGATTTTCAGAGATATCAGACAACTCGTTTCACGCTCCTAAAATGAGCTTATCATGGTGAGTCTATAAAAGAATATATTGAGGAACTGCCTGAGAGTGGAGTTTTCTAAAATGGATTTACTTAGCGGGAGGCCAGTGTTTAATCCTTACCCTTAAAGGCCTGTGAAAAGGAACTCAGCCTCTTTAGCCCAAACCTAAGGAGTGGAGTGTCAGAAGAGCCACTTAAAAGTTTGGATATCCCCCATTTCCAAGAGATTCCGTGCCTGATACACAGAGAGAAAGTAAAGGCCACTTCAGTTGCAAAGTTGAGGGTTTACCTTGGAAATGACCTCTCATGCTTCTGCCCAACATCCAAAGGTGAGAAACTCTAGGCTATAAGTCTCAGGTCTTAACAGTGATATTTCTTGTGAAGTCAAGAGAAAGGAAAGAAGGCAGAGAAAGGAAAGGCCAGCACTTAGAGTTTCTGGAGACTACATAGATCTAAGAAAGGTTCTGATACTGCCCAGAAAGCCGGACAATACAACTCATGAGTGTGAGAGATTTAATGTCCTTTGAAGAAAAATTTGCCCAGCAAAAGAGAAAAGTGAGAAAGAAGCCAGCAAATAAATTCCCTCCCCATCTTGCTCCCAGTTCATTCTTCCAAGTATCAGTAGTTCAAGGAAGTCTGGCAGGAAGGTGTCCAGAATACAAGACCTCAGTTAGGTTTTCATACAAAGCTGGACTAAGTTGTAAGGAACTCACCAACTTTGTTGCTCTCCTTCCTTGCCTGAATCACTTCTGTTTTTCTCACTCTCACTCTCCTGACATTGAATTTACCATAAGGTAACTTAACTAGGAGCTTTGTCTCAGTCTGCTTCCTATGGATGGCAGTCTATGCCAACATTTCTTTGAGACTTTCCAAAGGATGACACCATTTGTGGGCAGTGAGTATAACAAGAGTGGAATGCTCAGAAATTCATTGACCTACAGTTATAAAGTTACACTTTCCAGGTTGATTTATCAATAATAAAGCTGACTTTTGGATCATCATTTGTCAATATTCTGTGTTTCTCTCAACTGCTCTCATAATCAGTAGGAAAAGGCGTATGTATGAGTGCTGACGCTTAAGTTCACAAACTTATCCTAGAAAAAAGTACTCCTTACCTCATTGCTGAATATCATGGCAGTCACCTCTGAAATGTTCCCAGGAGCCATCTGGTGACCTTGGTGAAGTTCAGGAATGAGTGTGTAGCACACTTTTTCTAGGATGAGTTCACAAACTAGTCTGAGCTCTTGTAATTGACATTCTTGAACCTCAAGCACAGACTGTTTCCCTCCCTACTCTTAATGTTTAAATATTACTACAACTCTTACTTTATAGAGAATCTACTTTATACTTCACCCCAATGTTTCATGGAGTACTTTCTGTATGTACGTGCCCATCTATAATGTATAAATATTGTATGATATATGTCCTCTTTCATGTATGTCAGTAATGACATACATTTCAGTAATCTATCTGAAATGAGTGACCTTAGTGTATAATTACACGGATTTGTAACAATGGGTAGTATAATATATGAAATGTAGTTTAATAGTCCAACTCTTTCTCATCTCCAAAAAACTGAATTACTTTATGCAAGTCACTTTAAAAAATGCCCTTTAATATGTTGGTAGACATTTAAGAATCAAGACATAAAAGAAAGGGAAAGACAATCCACAATAAACATCCTAAATCTTAGTGTAAAATGTCTGGAGTTGATATCTTTTACTAGAAAATGATAAGCAAATATTGGAAATTAAGTTCTTTGAGGCATGATGTTTAATTAAAAGGTAAAGCTTGTTAAAATAACTACATTTCAAAAATAGTTCCAGCCACTAAATTTTATCTTTGCAATTACAGTTCATTTTCAGTAGCTGATAGAGGCGAGTTCTGATTTAAGGGATATGGAAAGGCAGCAGAGCTTACAACCTGTGGTCATATAATTGCTTTTTGGCACTAGATGTTTTTAGAAAAGGAAATTGTGAGAAATGCACTGCATGCTATTAAGGGAGAGAAATTGTGTAGGCGGGATCAAAGAAATTACGTTTCCATGTTGTGTGTGTTGTTTCACCACATAGAGACAGAATGACATTCTTCCAATTATTCTTCTTCCAGAGTGACTGTATAAATACCAGAAAGCACAACAGAGAAATAGAGGTGTCAAAGTTATAGCAGAGTGCAGAGGGGGTTTATTTTAGTATTCAGTCTAAAAATTACCTTAATTATAACTAAAACTTCTGTATTTCGAGCTATAATTATATGATAACCATTGATATATGCGTGTCTGTACACACACACACACAGGCACTCATATAATCCTCAGATATTGTTGCTATAGAGGAGGAAACTGAAATACAAATAATTAAGTGACTTGTCCAAGTTTACATTTTGCAAATGTCAGGCCTAGGATTCCTACCAGTTGCTCTGACTACGCTCTCCTTGCTATTCATCTTTAGCTTACAATCATTCTTTAGTAATTTGTATATCCTTAGAAACATATCTCCGAATATTCTCAAGGCAAAAGTGTCACTAGCTTTTCCATTTAATAGAACATAATTTAATCTTACAGATACTTAGAAACTTAGAAACCATTAAGCCTTTCATAAGTCAGCTTTAGATTCCAACATTATGCCATGACCCACTCCCCAAAACCACCACCAAGGTACATCCTCTCACTCAGCAAACTTACTTCTAGTAATATATCATAAGAAAAAAATAATCTATATCTCTCCATGATTTTAGACAAAGCCTTATTGATAATATCAAATAATTATTTAAAAACCTTCAATACTCAATAGGGAGAAAATGGCTAAATAAGTTTACAGTCACCCTATAGATATTAGGAAGCCATTGCAAATGCCTTGCAAAGAATATCATGCTTTAATTAAACGTGGAAATTTACAAAATATCCTGCAAAGCGAAAAAATGACAAAATAGCTGTAAAGGACAGAATGTTTGTGTAGCCCCCAAATACATAGGTTGAAATGGGAACTCCCAATGTGATGGTCTTAGAAGCCGAGTCTTTGAGAGATGATTAGGTCGTGAGGCTAAAGCCCTCATGAATGGCATTAGCTCCCTTCTAGAGGAGAATCCAGATAGCTCAACTCCCGTGCATGCTTTCTGCAGTGTGATAGTAAAAGGAGGAGACAGCCACCTGCCACCTGGAAGAGGGCCCTCACCAGGCAATGATGGCATTCTGACATTTGACTTCCGGACTCCAGACTGTGAGGAAGAAATTTCTGTTGATTATAAGCCACCCAGTTGATGGCACTTTGCTGTGGCAGCCTGAACTAAGGCGACAGTGTTATAGTATTTTTAGTCTTTTGTTGTGCATGAAAGTGTAGTTATGTATTATGCATGTACAACACAGAGAGAAAAACATCCTAAAAAGCATATCAACTGAAGTGTTTCAGATTGTTTATTCCCTGATGAAAACATATGGATTATTTTAATTTTCTTCTCAGAACTGTCAGTATTTCCAAAAGTTTTCATCACATGAATGTATTGTCTTTGAAATCAGGGATTAAAAAGAAAAAAGAAATAATTATGTTTATATCTCTTTCTAGATAGTTCCTAATAAAATATTAACTCACAATAGTAGGATCTAGCCTTCATACCCCAGAAGTAACTTCTCACAGTAAATGTTTCTAAAAGTGGATGTCGGCTCGGCGCCTGTGGCTCAATCGGCTAAGGCGCCAGCCACGTACACCTAAGGTGGCAGGTTCGAATCCCCAGCCCGGGCCTGCCAAACAACAATGATGGCTGCAACCAAAAAATGGCCAGGTGTTGTGGCGGGCGCCTGT
>CAUYQV010171129.1:0-12337 GCA_963574575.1 Galagoides demidoff | reverse complement strand
GAAGCTGAAGGGTGAGTCTCTGTCTCAGAGGCGCAGAGGCAAGGAAAAGCTGCAAGGAAGTGAACGCTGCACTTCAGGGGTCACTTCAAACCCATGTTATTCAAGGGTCAATTGTATTTTAGCACTTTCTTTTTTTTTTTTGAGACAGTCTCACTATGTCACCCTTGGTAGAATGCTGTGGTGTCACAGCTCACAGCAACCTCAGACTCTTGGGCATAAGTGATTCTCTTCTCCCAAGTAGTTGGGACTACAGGTACCAGACACAACACCCGGCTATTTTTTGGTTGCAGCCAGCATTGTTTTTGGTGGGCCCGGGCTGGATTCGAACCCGCCACCTCAGGTGTATGTGGCTGGGGCCTTAGCCACTTGAGCCACAGGTGCCGAGCCTATAACTTCTATTCATTTATACAACCTCCCCCTTCTATGTTCTCTTAAAGTTTCTTGCATCTTTAAATGTTGGGAGGGAGAAATCCCTAAATGACAAAGGTGGGAAACTGGAATCACTACCCAGAGACAGCGGAGTATGTAATGCAAAGAGCATGTGACTGAGTATGCAGAGCTGAGGGCTGGTCTACTGCTGTCCCCATCAAGTCACTCATGTTTCCTGGACCCAGTTTCTTCACCTGTAAAACACAGGGGCTTAGTGATCTCAAGGGCCCTTTCAGCACAAACATTCCAAGCTGTGGGCTTCTGGGGAATGAGAAGAAAATGAACTAAAACCACATTCTGATTCTGTTTCATTAGGTACCCCATTAAAGGTTATGCAGGAATGTGAAAAAGATCTCAAATAAAATGCAACCTCCTGCAGATCTGACTCACACATGGATGCCATTACCCTCCTCAGCTGTCTAGATCCTTACAACCTATTAACACAGATTATCTGAAATTTGAGAGGTATTTTAGGGTCATGGAACCTTTATCAGTGTTTGGGACTTTAAATGGCTTAGAGGAAAGACAAAACAATAAAGAGAACCATATATATGCAAAAGACTAGATAGACTCTCTATAGAAAATTCAATATTAATCTGTGACATATACTGAGAAAACTTCTTAGCATCACAAAGAAAGTGGACATTAAGTTCTGTGCTAGGATTGTTTACAGAATGGAGGACAGAGTTCTAGTAATGATATAATGCTGACGTGAAAAGGCAGTTTTCTACTTACCCTCACCCAGCTTTACAATGGCCTATGCTTAGTAGGAGCTATTTCCATCTTGAAATAAGCCCTTATTATGGTTAGTACTCTTCAGGGAATCCCTTCTCCTTGTGCATAGGTAGGATTTGAAACTTGCTTCTAGGCAACAGAATATGGCAAAGGTGATGGCATTATCTCCTGTCTCAGGCACTCAGTACATGGGGATGTCTATGGTAGAAGCACAACATCCCACCCCTCCCCCAATCCTCTCCCCACAGGCCAACAAACCTAAACCTGTGTCTCAGCACAATCCCCACATCTGCTAATTGAAGTATCTTAGAATTAAATAAATAGAAGCATCCCTGCTCTGTCTCAATCAATACAGAAGATAGGAGGCTTCCTTTCTGAGAATAATAATAATTTTCTATCTAAAAATTGATAACATATACTCTAAAGCTACTTACATACTATAGATCAGAAAATTGTAGACAATCTAAAACGTGGCAGAAGAAGTATGTTTTTAGAATTGCCCATCAGAGTTCAAAATATATACTACCACCTCACTTCCCACTGCCAAAAAGCAGTCTACAAGCCATACTCACATTCTATAATATTTTTACCACAGTAGCTCAGCTACAAAACAAGTCATACTCCTACCTAGGCTTTAGTTGGCATTCACAAATATTTGATGGGGTGCTTTAAGAAGCATTAGATAGAATCTAAAGATTCATTTTATCTCTGGCACTTCATGGTTCTAAGATGAATGAACTTTCCTGAATTGACCTAGCCTCAGAAACTTATTTATACCATTGTTTGTATGCAGAAAAGCTTTAAACACTTCAAGCAAACAACTTAAAAATCAACCTTGGGAACATAATCCATTTGAAATTGGGTCTTTCCTGTATCTCATGAAATACTGTCTGCTATGCATCCTTAATATACAGGGTGGCCATAAGATTCATGTACAATTTAAACCAGTTGACTATTTTAAATTGCACACGAATTTTATGGCCACCCTGTATTATCAGGACAAAAATATTACTTGGAGAAAAAGTAACACATTACAATTAGAATGATAAGAAAATAAAATAGTGCCTTTTCCTTACTACTAACAAAATTCTTACAGTCATCTTGGCATCTTAAATATTCTGGTTAAAACAGATCAAAGTTCTTCCCCCTTTCATCTCTCTCCTGACTTTCTTCCTTCCTTTATTATTGCAATTAAATAAACCCTTATTATGGTTAGTAATCTTCAGGGAATCCTTCTCCTTGAGCGTAGGTAGGATTTGCAACTTGCTTCTAGCCAACAGAATATGGCGAAGGTGATGGCTATCACTTCTGTAATTACATGACATGAGGTTGTAACTTCCATCATGCTTTGTTCTCCCTTGTTGGTGCTGAAGGAGTAAGCTGCCATATGCAGTGGTCTGTGTAGTATGTGCTAAGGTGGACTCTGGTGGCAGCTGATAGGGAACTAAGACCCTCAGCCAAATAATCCTCAAGGAACTATTTGCTGCCCACAAACACAAGGGCTTAGAAAGTGAACCCACCCCTGTCAAGCCTCAGATGAAACCGTAGCCCAGGCTGGTAATTTTAAGTGCATCCTGTGAGACAGACTCTACAGCTGAAGACCCAGGCAAGCCATGTCCAGGTTCCTGACCCACAGAAACTGATCACCAAGTGTCGTATTTACAGTACATTGTTTCCTAGCAACTGATAATTAATACAGACAGATGAGAAACACACAATCAGATTAGAGAGCAAAGCAAAGGTAGCAGAATAACAAGCACAAGATAGGAAAGTTCAGTAACCAAAGTAAAGGAAAACTCACTAGGGCAGCAGTTCTCAACCTGTGGGTTGTGATCCCTTTTTAACAATGAAAATGCATTGCGGCATTAGGAAGGTTGAGAACCACTGTACTCGGGGTTAGTTTTGGAATATTTCATGTGGAGGTTAGCTGTGAGACCCATCATAAGTGCTTCAAGAATTCAGATTGGCAGACAGGAAATAAGGAACCACGTAGAGGCAGAGTCGACTGAATATCATGAACTGTAACAGTGGCACACTGGAAACAAGGAGAGAAGACTGTGTGGGTGAAATGGGTCTACCCAGTGAGGCCGGCAGGACCTGGAGGGGGCTCCTCTTTGGTACTACAGCCAACCCACACATAAAAGGCTCTTGAGCAGGGAAATGTCAATATAAAAAAACCCTATCTTAAAGAACTTAATCCTATCACAGGATAAAGGATGGAGCAGATTAGAGATAAGAAGACCAAGAATAGATGTGCTAGCACAACAGTCTTCCATGAGGGGCTGACCAACATGGGGGGAGGATGTTCACACTCATTAATAATCATCAAATTAAAATAATCATCAAATTAAAACTATAAAATAATATTTTCCGGTTTAACAAACTGGTAAAGAATAAGAACTAATAATACTAGCAAAGATAAAGCAATCTCAGACACTGCTGGAATGTAAATGGGACAGTCTTTATGAAAAGTCATAAAGCAATATGCATTAATAATTTAAAAATATTCAAATCCTCACATTTAGTAATTCACTTAGAATATTTACTTCTGGCTCGGCAGCTGTGGCTCAATTAGCTAAGGCGCCAGCCACGTACACCTAAGGTGGAGGGTTCGAATCCCCAACCCAGGCCCGCCAAACAACAATGATGGCTGCAACCAAAAAATGGCCGGGCACTGTGGTGGGCGCCTGTGGTCCCAGCTACTTGGGAGGCGGAGGCAGGAGACTCGCTTGAACCTAGGAGTTGGAGGTTGCTATGAGCTGTGATGCCATGGCACTCTACCCAGGGGGATAGCTTGAGGCTCCGTCTCAAAAAAAAAAAAAAAAAAAAAAGAATATTTACTTCTGAGGAAGTAAATTTATTTATCCATTCGGCAAGTATTTAACTGAGTACCTACTATGCTCAAGGCAGTGAGCTAGGCCCTGAGAATATAGTAGTAAAATAGATCACATCTTTTCTCTTGTGATAACTAAGAGAGACACACATTAAACAAATCATTAAAAAATGCATCATTGCAATATTATAGGATGCAATGAGAGTACCTTTAAATATTGGATTTAAACTGTGAGACCAAACAAGACCTCTCTGTGAAGTGACATTTTGAACTGAAGGATGAAGAATTTAGCCACCTGAAGAATGGGAGGAATTTTCGTTTTTCTGGTAAATGAAACAATACTCATGAAGGTAAGAAAGAATTAGTTGTTTGTGAGATTTTAGAGTACTCATTTGTTGGCTTTCTCAATACCGTTTATAAAGGTCCTAGTAAGTATAAGATGCTGTACTAGCATCTGAGGATAAGGAGAAAGTAAGCAAAGTCCAGCAGAGATGATAGTGACAAAGCAGCTGTAAAAGTACTAGGGACCTAATGGCAGGGGCTGGCGTTCATAATGAAGCCAAAGAAATATGAGGAAATGATTATAAAAGAAAGAAACCGATGCATTTAGCAGGAGAAAGAAGAGGATGGACTAAAGGCAACAAACAAAAAGACTGCTGCCTTCCTGTCTCTTTCAATCCAAATATTAGAGACTTACCTGGGAAAGATATGAAGAAAAATGTACCATTCATTAAAAAAGAAAATAAGCAGAAAAATTTAAATGGGTTAGCCCTGAAAAGGTCATACTGCCAAAAGGTCAAAGTAGAGATGAAAACCAAATTTTAAACATATATACGTGAGTTAAGGAATAACAATACTTGGGAAACTATTTCCCCCATACATGAACTGCTCTCAACTATGCTAAGCATTCAGGGCACAGCAAATACTTTTTCAGAATAATAAGCAGTCTCTCTTTGCAAGAGGCAAAATGTACATAGACTAATTCAAGGATTTGAAATCTCTACCGACCAGATGAACCACAAGGATAAGCGGGAAAAGTGGTATTTACACAAACCTTATGGTGAGAATATGTTTGGAATCATTAGCAAGTTATGAAAAGGAGCCATAAAAATGATTCTCACTCCATGTGGGCAGTGCACCTGAGGGAGGAGAGCCCTTTGCTTGTATCTCTTCAATTACCTAAGTGATAATATTGTATATTTGGTATGTGTCAACAGCATTATAGAGTCAAACCATATTTTACAGTGTAGATGGTACCTTAAAAAAATGTGGAACTCTCTGTGCTATTTTCACAACTTCTATGAGTCTAAAATTATTTCAAAATAAAAAGTAAACAAGGTCAGGCACAGTGGCTCATGCCTGTAATCTTAGCACTTTGGGTGGATGATGTGGAGGATCACTTGAGGTTAGGAGTTCAACACCAGCCTGCACAACATGGTGAGATCCAATCTTTACAAAAACCAGAAAAATTAGCTGGGCATGGCTGCGGGCACCTGCAGTCCCTGCCACTCGGGAGGCTTGAGCTGGAGGTTTCTGTGAACTAGGCTAATGCCACAGCACTCTAACCTGGGAGACAAAGCAAAATCTAACCTCAAAAAATTTAAAAGAAAATCAAAAATTAAAAAAAGTAAACAAACAAAAAAAGACCTGGGTAGTCTTGGTAAAAAAAAATAACATTCAGCCTAAAATTCGTATTAATTTCTTGAGGCAATTATAAAGTAGAATAAATAAGACAGTCCTCCAAATTGCTATAAATCCAATTTTCATTTCTCTCAAGGGCTGCAGGTGCGTATCAAGAGAAAAACTCTACACTGGATTTTCTACTGCCCTCCAGTTAAGGGACACTGGGAAAGTCACTTCTACCCCTCTAAGCCTCTGTTACAGCTACCTCAAGATAGTATTATATGCTTATAGACCAGCATGTTACACAAATACTCATTGTTGTCATTTAAATTTTTCTTTTCTTTTCTTTTTTTTTTTTTTTTTGAGACAGAGCCTCAAGCTGTCCCTCTGGGTAGAGTGTCAGGTAATCACAGCTCACAGCAACCTCCAATTCCTGGGCTCAAGAGAGTCTCCTGCCTCCACCTCCCAAGCAGCTGGGACCACAGGTGCCCGCCACAATGCCCAGCTATTTTTTGATTGCAGCCATCATTGTTGTTTGGCAGGCCCAGGCTGGATTCGAACCCGCCACCTAGGTGTATGTGACTGGAGCCTTAGGCACTTGAGCCATAGGCGCCCAGCCTAAATTTTTATTTTCTTGAACTGCACTATCTTGTCTTTATTAATGCAAGGAATAACTCCGAGAAATGATTAACTATTTAGATTTTTTTCAAGATTGTGAAATCATCAAATTAATCATATGCTACGCAGCAGGGATCCAGATTTAGCCAACAGATTTATATAATAATAGACATAGTTTTTACATGTTATCTTCCCAGAAAGTGCATTATAAAAGAACTATAACCTAAAAAATGTTATCTGCTTAGCTCTTTCCTATAAGTTGCATTAACTGGATTGATGACCCTGTTCCTTGAAAATTAGTCTTATTAATTCTTAAGACCTAGTTCAACACTTGAAATGTCTAGTACAGTTCAATAGAGCATAAATATATGATTTGAACAAATATATTGGCATCATACATAAAATAGGCTAGGTAAAATATATTTCCCCATTGACATTAAAACAAAATAATAGCACTTTTGAGGGGGGAAAAAGCAACTTAAAAAAAAAAAAGGAAAGAAAAAAAAGAAGGCAATTACATCTGGAATTTCATGAAATCCAAAAGATGAATATTGAGGACCCAAAGCAAATTTTAAAGTCTGACAAGGAGAATGTACCTTTTATAAAACTGGAAACAGATAAATACTTGTAAATGATGCATTGCAAATTGTTTTTAATAACTGTTTTTATAATGTTAGGCAAAAAATTGTTATTTCCTGGGTTAAAACTTCGTGTACAACTTAAAGGCCAATGGGAAAAGAGAGTACAAAAGTAAGCCTCTCAAATGAAGTCTTTACCCATTAAAATCTCAAGGAAGTCCACTGTAACATGGCAGCTAATTTTGTTTCCTAAGGAATGTATGTCTACTAGACCAAAACCAAGAATGATTAGGGTGCACGGTGTGAATGAAAACACTCTTAGAAATCATGTAAAAATAATATTCAGTAAGATGTATCTTTAAAGCAATAAGAAAGGTAGGATTTTCTCTTGTGGCCTGCTCAAAATTTTCAGTGTGCTTCATTCAGCAAGAAGTCTACTCACTTCCGAAGGGTATGATCCATGCCACTGTTCGGTATTCCTTCCAACTTTGCATTTTTCTGCCCACAAATATTTCCATAGCTGTCGTATCCTGATACTAGTCTTGCTGCTGCACCTGTTGCTATTGAAAAGCCACAAATAAATCCCTAGGAAAGAAACAGAAAAAAAAACATACAAATAAACCATCTCAATAGCAACAGTCACTAGTTGATACGATAATAAGCTTCTTTTGTTTGTTGAAGGGAACAAAGAGCTATCTTTCCTTACTGCAAACACTATTCCACTGTTTTCCTTGGATTGCAAGTAAGCAACACAAAGCATTCCTCAGGGAAACACTATTTACTACCATAACAAAACAAATCCCAAGCTTTTACATCATAAGATCATCTTTGCATTTTATGATAATATTAATAATAGCACCTTCTCAATACTGAACATCTGCTCTATATGAGGCTGTGAACTACTTGCTTATCGTACATTATCTCTCATTTTTATGAGGAGGAAACTGAGTCCCAGAGAGGCTAAATGATAGAGTCAAACCCAGCTTTTCTTAATCCTTTAGTCTCATTTGGTTTAAAGGGGGTTCTGTTCAATAAACAGAATCAAAGGATGAAAGAAAAAAATTCAAAGAACAAAAAGTATGTGGCTTTTGAATCATTATCATTTCAGTACACGCAACACTTGTTTCCTTCCTGCAATAAAGCTGTATGCAAGCCAAAGAATTACATCATGAAGCGCTGCCATGCTCTTAATATTGGAGATGGAAGCGGAGTAAGGCACTGGCATTGTGTACTGTAAAGGTCACTTCATTTCATGGGAATATGCTTCATCACAACCAAAGAAAAATGGCAGATGCTTCGGAATTGCATTGTGCTCACTAAGTCACACATGCACTCATCAAAACAAAACAATACAAGCCCAGATTAGACAGCAGGCTACTGGGTGTGAGGAGGGGGAAGTAAGGTGACTCTCATGCAATCGGGGTTAAGAGACCTTCTTGCAATCTGGTCATTAAATGGTTGAGTTTTTCTTATCTTTAGTAAAATGGTTAAGAAGGCAGAGATTATTACTATTTAATTAATGACAGCCAAGTATCCTAAGTAGTACTTATCGAAATAGCCCTGCTAGATCTCAGGCCTACAGAGAGAAACAGCATCTTTATATACAATTCCTCATAGAAGAGTATTTCCTCACCTTCAATTTACTTACCTAAAAAAAGCAAAGAAATTCTTTTCTAAATAACCCCTCTACTTTCATTGTGCAGGTAAGGGCAGCGAGAGGGCAGAGTGGAGAGTGTAGCTCTAGTCAGCAGAAACTTATTATTGAAACTACACTTTGTAAGAAAGTAGAGTTGGAGTAGAGATTATCCCTGACTCGCTACTCTCTAGCTCTCTGATTCTGCACAAGTTACTTCAACTTTCTGCCTCAATTTAGTCACCTATAAAATGGAAATGAGTATGTGGCTCATCAGGCTATTGTAGGGATCAAGTGACATAATCAAGTTAAGTGGGAAGAAACCCACCTGGCACATAGTAGGAGCACAAGAAACACCATTGTTACTACAAATGAGAAAACACCATAAAGAAAAGAAGGTGAGCTTTGGGGTCGGACAAACCTGTGTTGGTCAATGGAATGCTGATGACTCCATTGCCTAATTGTGTGACTGTGGACAAATATGCTTAATTCTCTATGCCTCAATTGACCCACCTATAAATTGGAGCGAAAATCATTTCCCACAGAGGCTGCTGTGAGAATTACATGAGATAAGACATGTAAGTGTATTACTCTATACATGGCAGTGCCCTTCCACCTCACCCTGGCAGCCAACTGCTGGGTTAGGAACAGCTCGTGTTGGTACCTGCTCATTCACATTCAACCTAGCACCTTTTCCTGCTTCTTCTGACTCCTCCAAGGATACTATAGGGCAATCAAGGCCACCTCACAACTTCAACCCAGTATTAAGACAGGAGAAAAAAAAAACAATCTTCTTCATACATACACTTATGCAAATTAGTATACCATTCTAAGCATATCCTCGAGCCCCAAATTAGAAAACCAAGCACTGAGCAAAAATTGGGAAAGGAGGTAAGTATTGGGGTGTTTAATGGCTACCTTTTCCAATACATTTCTTTAACAAGAAAAACCAAAGAGTAATAGAAAGGGAATAGACTTAGTAGGCAGACAGACCTGGATTCACACCCTCATGCTACTACTGAACAACACCTGTGTGACTCTGATCCAATTACCTTCTCAGACTCCCTTCCCTCTTCATCTCTAACACAGAGTAATACCGTCCATCTCACAGCCTAATGGTGAGAACTAAATGAGGTAACACTTATCCAATCCCTCCCCGAATGTCGGGTACATGGCAGGTGATCAATGAAAGGTAGCTGTTGGTAGTAAATTTGGCAAAGTGCGACTAGAGAGGTTAACAAGAGTAATGGGAGACTAAGAAAAACCCCTTCAGCTCTCTATTTTAGAACAAACCTTTTTAGAGGGAAAAAGTAAGAAATAATGTCGGTAATTTTGTTATTACACAAAAATATTCCTGGACCACAATTATAGTGTTCTTTCGCTACTAATCTAGAATAGCAAAACCACTGCATAATTAAAAGGTTATGTTCTTCTTTCACTTTTTACAGGAATTTTCTTCTTATGTTTGGTAAGTATGGTGTGTTACAGATTCCTTTAAATGGTTTCTGATTTTTTTTTTTTTTTTTTGAGACAGAGTCTCACTTTGTTGCCCTCAGTAGAATGCCCTGGCGTCATAGCTCACAGCAACGTCAAACTATTGGGTTCAAGCAATTCTCTTGCCTCAGCCTCTCAAGTAGCTGGGACTACCGGTACCTGCCACAATACCTGGCTATTTTTTCTTTCTTTTTTTTTTTTGCGAGAGAGTCTCAGTCTGTCACCCTGGCTAGAGTACCCTGGAATCACAGCTCACAGCAACCTCAAACTCTTGGGCTCAAGTGATCCTCTTGCCTCAGCCTTCCAAGTAGCTGAGACTACAGTTGCCACAATGCCCAACTAGTTTTGTTTCATTTTGTCTTTTTAGTTTTCTATTTTTAGTAGAGATGGGGTCTTGCTCTTACTCAGACTGGTCTTAGACTCCTAAGTTCAAGCAATCCACCCACCTCAGCCTTCCAGAGTGCTAGGAATATAGGCATGAGCCATGGTCCCCGGCTTCTTTCTTAGTTTTTTTTTTTTTTTGAGACAGAGTGTCAAGTTGTCACCCTGGGTAGAGTGCTGTGGCATTACAGCTCACACAGCAACCTCCAACTCTTAGGCTCAAGGGATTCTCCTGCCTCGGCCTCCCAAGTAGCTGGGACTACAGGTGCCCACCACAATGCCCAGCTATTTTTTGGTTGCAGCCATCATTGTTGTCTGGCGGACCCGGACTGGATTCGAACCCGCCAGCTCAGGTATATGTGGCTGACGCCTTGGCTGCTAGAGCCACAGGCACCGAGCCTTTTCTGACTATTTTTAACAGAATTATTGGACATGGGGGTTTTTATTCTTTATCATAAGCCACCTCACATCCCTCTGGGATGTAGGCAGGGTATAAATTATAAATGTTATATATATATTTGCTAAAGTGGGACACGGACATATTTTCACATAGGCCATTTAAACTTTTCAGTAGCTTCCAGAAGCATGAGATGGAGAAAGTGAGAAGCTGCAAGGGGGGAAAGGAAGAACAGTGAGCTAATAAGATGGGAAGAAACCGTGACTATTATCCTAGGGACTTCCCATGCAGAACAAGCACTGACAATGGGGAACTAGGCCAAAAGTAATTAAAAATACAATCTCTTTAAAAAAAAAATTCTAAAATCCAAGTGCGGGAAGCAAGATAGTTTCGCAAATGAAAAAACTGTGGTACATGAAATTAGATAGGGTGAGAGAAACTTTATAGAATACACTTAATAATTTAATGGCTCCATGGAGAGGGAAGGGAAAAGGCATTCCACACAAGGAAATCATATTAATGAAGCAAATGATAAAGGGGATAAGGAAAGCTTTTATAAGCATGTAGTAGGAAGCAATCACTAGAGAGAAAGATGATTAGCAAGGAACAGAATCATGGCTACAATCTTAAACCGACTGAGCTATGGAAACGCTTTCAACACTGCTATTTTAAAGAGAGGAAGAACAAATAAATCTCACAAACAGAGGGTGACTCAAGTCAGGTAAAGACAAAAAGATGGTCACAGGCAAAGACGTGGCAACTAATAAGTAAGTATCAACTGCCTAAGTGGAAGAAAGGTCATTTGCTAATTAACGAACTGTACTCATATTCCCTTCATAAGGTCTAGTTCTACTTAAGTAACAGCTCTTGCTTGGTTTTTCTCATAAAACAAGACATACCTTTATTTCACAAGTAAGTCTGAATTTTACATCTGGAGTCTTTGCTAATAAGTAACTGAGCAAAGCATAGGTCTTAGATTTGAAGGAAAAAAATGGTTAACAAAAACACGTATGGGGGAATGGGGCTATAGTCCTCTCCCACGGATTAATGGGAACATGCTGAGTCCCTTTTTCTCAGATGTCAGCTCTTCCTTTACCTCTTTATATCCCACATATCAATCAGTACTTGGCGTCAATTTCCATGTAACTGACTTGTAAAATCTTGGAGGAACATTTGGCTTCTGTTCCTCCCTTTCTGAGAACCCCAAGATGAGAAAGGCTATGAGGAGTCAGCACATAGGGTAGGGTTGGAAGGCCTTAGGCAGAACTTATATTTTATTCAAATAAACTAAAAAAATTAAAGCTTTTGACAATCTTCTAGATTTCTGAATTTTTTAAAAAACGTTTAACAAGATGCATTGCTTTAAGGAGTAAAGAGGAAAAAAAATAATGACCGGAAAGCTAAGAAATACGAATTCACTAATTGAGTATATATAAATATATAAACTAACTAAACTCTTAAAAAATATAAGTCCTGGCTCAGCGCCTGTGGCTCAATCGGCTAAGGCGCCAGCCACGTACACCTAAGGTGGCGGGTTCGAATCCCCAGCCCGGGCCCGCCAAACAACAATGATGGCTGCAACCAAAAAATGGCCGGGCATTGTGGCGGGCACCTGT